>NQII01000011.1:1595556-1634963 GCA_002778355.1 Clitarchus hookeri
GGGGGGGGGGGGAGCATGCGTGCCGCATGTGACGTCGTGGAGAAGTCACATCGACGTTCTGGGCTGTTTCAAATGTTCTGGACTGTTGCGGAGAGATGGTCGGAGAAAGTACGAGTCGCTTCCTGCTTTGTAGAGGTAGAAGCACACAAGGACTTGATCTAGATGCGAGGTATTTCAAAACTTCGTCCTGACAATGATAAAAAAAAGGGGCGGGGGAGGTGGAGGACTTTTTAACCATTATTAGAGATGATGTTTTATCGCGGGAAATGTTGGCTGTTTGTTAGTATTCAACGTACTTTACACATATCCGACCGTTTTCTTTGCTTATTGGCTGTCAAGCAAGTATGTAGCTACTACCCTATTCCACTGGGCCAATGGGGATTCTGATACTACAAGGCAGAACGTTCGTGATAGGTATGCAAACAACTTGGTCGAGTCAAAACTTTGTTCATCCAATAATAAAATAATTAACTAGTTAGAGTGTTATCAAATATATGTGGGCTCAAATAATTTTCATGATTTTCCATCGTCTCAAACCATTACGCATTGAAAAGATAAACTGTACTCTTTTAAGGGGGATTCCAGTATTCATATTTTAACACTTTGAGGTTAGCAGCAATTAGAAGACAACCAAGGCCAGTTAGAAGTGAGTTACTTATATCCACCACTGGAGGAACACTTGTTCTATTGATCTCTACTTCCCCACTCACTACCGTTCTAATAGCCAATGTGACAATGGTCACTATTGGCTTAGTCAGCAGTTACTGAGTTAATTTTGTCCCAATCAAATGTCTTTATTTATGTAAGATGTTTCACAATCACACCTGTACTTTTACGGAGATGTAAGAAAAATATGTTAGTAGTGAGGAAAGTTATTGTTACCGAGCTGTAGAGTCCTTGCAAAATCCTGATAAACACGGGCAGTACAACGACTGCATGAAAATGCCAGTTTTCTTTTCGATGACAAAGAAATTTTCAAAATATTTTTGCTCGAGCTACACTCGAGCGTAGTCCTTAAAGTGTTAATGTAACGTTCTAATATTTAATTAGGGCGAAATGCAACTTTACATCTTTATGTGTAAAATTTAAGGATATTTATAAAACATTACATTTTGGTAATTCTTTTGTGTCTATTGCGGTCGTTTATTACTGTATTTTAAGATTTCGTAATTTTTATAGGGGATATTTTTTAAGAATAAAATAGTCGTAAGCCCGAAATATAGTTGAAACAAAAGAAATCAGAGATCCAGCTTTCACAAACATGTTATGCCACCTGACGTGGGGTTCTCTGCTTTTGGCAAAAAAAAAAAATCCAATAAAGGAAGGGGAGATAAAAGTCGCCGTTTCAATGTGTCGGAAATCTGCGGCCACAATAATTACAACACAGAGTTAGGCTATTTTTACACATTTATACCTTAAACGTAAGTATAAATTGTCATGCGAAGTAATATTGATCTCTCGTTTGCATTTTCAAAATAAACATCGTCGACATAGAACTGAAACAATAGCTTATTACGCAAACTACAGTTGCGCATGCCAGTAAAATGGCGTCACTAGCCAGTAACATGGGGAAACGCCGTTCACCAATCAGCACCTGGCAACCTACTTATTGGCTGACAGCCCAGCCAATAGGGTACATTTCGCAGCACAGAGTAGTCAATCAGACACAAGACCTGTTGCCAGAGGCTCACGCAGCCAATTAGAGAACGAGTACACCTACATCAGAGGAACCGTCAAATCTGTATTTTTGTACCACCGAAGTATTCAACTCAGCGCTATTATACATTTCTAAAAAATTCTGTTTCTTGATCTGTCCAACACCTACACCATATCATTGTTTGCACGTAATTTTGTTGCCCAAGAGTGCTAAACGGATGTGTCAAAACAAATCGTGTGACTGTAGTATTCGTTCCTCCCACGGATGTTACCCTCAGCGAGAGAATTTTGTAACTGTTTTGCTTCCTAGGACGACACACGTATTGTACAATGTGCGGTATACTTGAAGTGCACTGGATCACCGAGACCCATAAATAGAGACACGGGTATTTCGCGGATTCATTTGAGGACAAGCCAAACGTCAAACATATGTACATTTGACTTAATTTTCCAATTGAATCGCAAATTTTAAGACACACCCTGGGAAAATTAGAGCCAATAACTTACCAGCACGACAACAAGGACCGAATACCGTGCTACCTTGTCTGGGATAACACCGGAGCATCACCTAATGAACCACTAACTGAGGCTCGGGTACGCAAAGAATAGCGGATTCTAGCATGTTGCCAAGAGAATCTGCGAGATTTCCGGGTCCCTGCCCATAACTTTCTATCGTGACGTTTCTCCCAAGAGGTTGCTTGAATACCATTCCTACTTTAGGTACGAAGTCGTTAATTTCATTATTGGACTTCATGCCTTAAGAAATGACATCAACGAGGAAGTTTACATAAACTAGTCATCTCGTACATATTAAGGCGACAGACACAGGCTTTATCTGAATTGCCTGTATGTATATCTGTAGAAAATTTTAGTGTACGTACAATCAAAAGGACGTCGGGTGTACTGTACATACCGCCATGGTGTGAAAGAACTACCGTGAACTGGGAACTGGGAACACTCATTCGTACAAAGCACTATTCATAAGTGTTCTAGATGTTGACCATCCTGTATCAGACACGACTCTGCTCTCCGTCTTACATTCGCGGATGCTCAGCGGACTTCAGCACTGATGAGAGATCCACATGCTGCTCTGTTTCTGTCATTCATGCAATGCAAAATGAATGACTATCAGAATGAACGAAAGTTCGATTGTCAGTTAACTTGCATGGAAAAACCCGCAGTTCCTGTAAGTGGTAGATGGCTTATCTGCTTGCTGCTTAGTGCTGCCTTATTCTCAGCGTTTGTTCGGAAACAGTCTAGTAATAAAAGTTAAGTGTATCGAGTTATCATTGGTTGTGTGTAAACTTAGCACGTCATATACCCAATGTGCGCCATTATGGTATTGCCAGTTGGAGTGAGACTCGCTTTAATACTAGCAGTGACCTGCATGCCTTACTGCATGGACTCGTGCAGTAGATATTAGACTGTTTCCGAGCGAAAGCTGAGAATAATGCAGCACCATGCAGCAAGCAAATAAACCATCTACAACTTACAGGAACTGCAGACTTTGCATGCAAATAACTGATAATCGAAAGGTCGTTCATTCAAACATTCATTCGTTTTACATTGTAACCATTAATCGTGTGTCTTTTATCAGTGCCAGACATTGTCTATCTGTGGTGTTTCTTTCCGAATGGAATGCCGTTTACAAACAAAGAAGCATATGACATGCTGATGGTACCAGGAAAATGTCGTCGGAACTGCGGAGCGGCTGTACGTTTGTACGCAGAGAGATAACCACATCGCGTCCATCACTCGTACGATGTCTTCCAGCGTCTTGCATGTCACGTGCGCACAACCGGACTAGTGCAACCGATACACAACAAACGTTGTCGCATCAGAGGACATGTGAGAGACGAGAGTGATGTTGATGTACTTGCTTCTATAGTGGTTAATCCTCATGATTCTACACGGAGGATTGCCCGCGACTCAGGATTGTCTCAGAGTACAGTGTGGAGAATCCTCGCTGATAATCGTTTACATCCGTACCATATGCAACTGCACCCAAAACTTGGGAATAATGACTTTCCGAAACGAATTGATTTCTGTAAATGGTACCTGAGCAAGGACCGTGCTTTTCACCGCAGCATTTTGGACTGATGAAGCCACATGTAACAGTAAATGTGATCTTAATATACATAAAGCCCATTTCTGGTCTGCAGTCAACCCACATTGCCTCCGTCAAGTGGATAACCAGAATGTGTGGAGACCTAATACTTGGTGTGGCCTTCTCGGACATCATGNCTTAATATACATAAAGCCCATTTCTGGTCTGCAGTCAGCCCACATTGCCTCCGTCAAGTGGATAACCAGAATGTGTGGAGACCTAATACTTGGTGTGGCCTTCTCGGACATCATGTCATAAGGCCATATATTTTTTTTAAGGGAACTTGAATGGTGTTGCGTATGCAGACTTCCTAGCGAATATTTTGAATCAGCTGATCTAAGATGTCCCTCTCACTCTAAGATTAACACTGTGGCTTCGACAGGATGGCTGTCCTGCTCACTTTTCACGCAGAGTTCGGCTTGTTGCTGACATGTTATTCCCAGATGGTGGATCGGACGAATGGCTCCTGGAACTTGGCCACCACCTTCTCCAGACTCGTCCCTAAATTATTTATTTTCTTGGGGGAGAATATAAAGACATCGTCTACTGCGTGCGTCCAACAACGAGGGATGACATGAAAGTCAGAATCAGCGCAGCATGTGGATCTCTCAGCTGTGCTGAGGTCCGCTGAGCAATCGTCAACGTAAGAAAGAGAGCATAGTCGTGTGTGATACAGGATGGTTGACATTTAGAACACATATGAAGAGTGATGTGTTCGAATGAGTGTTCCCAGTTCACAGTAGTTCTCTCACACCATACCGGTATTTACAGTACACCCGACGTCCTATTGATTGTATGTAAACTAGGTATGCAAGCCATAATAACCACATATTTCGTTGTTTTCCATTTGACTGTAGTACGAATAAAAATAGTTTTCGTTCCGTTTTATTATGCTTAAGCTACGCACGTCACAAACCATATGCTTACATGGATTATTTTAGTGTGCGTAAACTATGCACGTCAGAAAACAACTAACTGTCTATGTAGGGGTAGGAAAATTTCGCGAATTCATTTCAGAACAAGAGAGACGTCCAACACGTGTACATAGATAGTAGTTTTTCGCTAAAAAGTATGAGTACACTGTAGACTTCCAAAATAAGAACCCAACAGCAGTTTATCTATATTGCCTTTGGTTGCTGTTTGCTTGAGAATGCGTTTTCATATTTGACCGGGCCACTCAGAATTCGGCAACATCGGCGTGGCTCCTATGTGATTCGCGTGCAGACAACACGTGCCGAAGAGTAATTCAGCCAATCGAGACAGGTAAACAACCCTGCAGTGTTTTGTAATATAGCTTTTCTTCAAATCTTTTCGCGAAATGTCACTACCGCTAGTTATCTGCCACTAGGATATCGAGTTTATTTTGGCCCAGTACATTAGATTCCCTTCACTGAGTGAAATGATTTTACATTCAATTGTGTCGTTTTCAGTGGTTACAAAAAATGTTTTCAACCAGGGCATATTGTCGTTTCTGGCATGTGCTATGTTTATATTATCGTTTGAAACACAAGCAGAACAGTGAAAGTCTGTTTTCAAGAGCTAAGAATTTCTCAGAATAGCTTTGAGTGATCTTCATTCTAGCGTGGCCCTTAAATTGTAAACGAACTCAAGCCGTCTTATATAATGGGTAAGTATGTAGAAGTGATAGGTGTGGCGGGTCCTTTTATGTGGGTATACCTATTCTCTAATTGGCTGCACCAGGCTCTGGAACGTTCCTTGGGTCTGATTGGCTACTGCATGCTGCAAAATATCTCCTATTAGCTGGGCTACCAGTTGGTGAGAAGGTAACTAGTCGTTGATAGGCGAACGGCGAGTCAATATTCTGATTGTCAGTGACGTCATTCTGCTGGCGTGTGTGACTGAAGTTTTCCGTATAAGAGACTGTTTCACTATTGTATTCTTAATTGTAATTGCAATTATTCTTGACTTCTCATCGGTATCCATCCCACAGCCCGTATCACCACCCCAACCTCTGCTAATATTTAATGCACAGTTCCTGCAACGAGCCTAGCACCCATGAAAACAGTCATATCAAAAATAAAATAAATAAATCTCTCTGAGATAGAAATGTCAAAACGACATGGCCGACAAAGATGAAAGTGTTAGTTTACATTTTGTTTTTCAATAGACCCATCCTTTTATACGAAGTGAATATTTTGACTTCCTTAAGTGTAATATAGTTGCATTGAAACTAAGCCAGAGGAAGTGTTAAGATGTTTAAAATCGCTTATTTTACATAAAAACTTTTCTAACCTCAGATGCTATCCAAGTTTACTTGATAGTACTATTCGTCTGGAACTTCAAAATTCTTGTTATTATTTGGCAGCAACTTATTAATAAAACACGTTAATCTTTGAATGGCATTTGTCACTGAACAATTATTTTTTCCGGCATTATTTCAAAATCTCTGTGCCAATGAATAAACACTTCATATCTGTGTGACCCATTCATGTGCAGCCAATGAAAAAACTATATTTGCTAGAGTAAGTAAATAACCATGAAGTTTAGCAGGACGCTTGATAACAACGCGAAATTTACAGGTCCTTAGCTATTAGCATAAAAAGCAGTCCAATGCTGGAACACGGAGATTGGTTTCTGCGCAGGTGGCACACGCACTCTACCTTAAATTTCCTTCACGCATTAGAGCCTAGAAACTACACTGCTGGGCGCTAGTAAAACTAACGGCAAACCGTACACGGCACAGTACACAGTTTCAGACAAACTGAACGCTCAAGTGCGACATGCAACCACGTCGCTTTCGTGCAAGTACTCGTCTCTTCTGTGGCGCAGTCGGCGGGCTACCGACTACGTCTTACATCAAAGCTAGTGAAAGCAAGTATAGGCTATTCACCGTGAAGTGAGCACTTTTTAAATCACTCTTATTTGAAATAAAAGTCAATAAATACATTTTATTCTATCCTTAGACGTTAACTTCAGAGTGTGGTGGATTATACACACTGTTTTTATTACTTATATAATAATATTTATTTTAAAAGGTGGTTGAATGATAAAATATGGCTGAAAGGAAAAATGTCACTAGGGTGTCAAAAGTGCTCACTTCACCGTGAACAGCCTATAACGTACGTTGCCGCAAAGTTTACACGTACGCAGGTCACGTCGAGCGGGGAAGAGAAGATAGCAAACACTCAAACTGTACGACCGTGAGTTTTATGCTCTGGGGTTCTGTCAAAGGTCGAGCTCGCCAGACTTATGTAAGGTCATTGATTTTTAGCGGAACAGACGCAAATATCATTTGCAGAGTTTTGCAGTTCAAAGAGTTGTGTAAACTTTGTAATAACGTTAAGGTTTGTTACTGAGAATGTGCGGTAGCAAACGTGAAACGCATTCGGGACGTCATTCGTTTGATCTGAGTCGAGAGGTTTCAGTGTAGTTATCCGAAGTGATTTTTCGTCTTTTTTCTAAGCAAAAACCAGTATCATTCCAAGACGTGTACTTTTATTGTCGTCACTCACTGCAGTAAGATACTTAATGGAATCCTTAAATAACATCTAGTGAAGGTGTTAGTTGGAATTCTTTTTATTACATATGCTGCAGCTCAAATGATGGTTTTCGAACAATATTTGTGCAAAACATTTTTAATACCTGGAAAATAACGATGACAGATAGACATGTAAAAAATATGAAACCAAATTTTCGAAAACGGTTTTTAATTTTGTTTTATTATTTTTAATATTATTATTATTATTATTATTTGTCATTTGTTTCAACGGAGTATAATTTTTAAACATTGGGCGTTTCTGCCTTTTCACCTTGGTAACAGGTATTATTTCACAAATGAATCATTTCAGTCCTAAAGTTTATTTCTGTCAACCACCAGAAAATTGTTTCGAATTGTTTGATGCCACAACGGCCACAAAATTTCGAGGAGAATGAATTGCGCAGAATAAGCACAGGTTTGGTCCATACGACTTCCTCGATGTTTTCTGCGTATTTGCGAGTCCACCCTCACACGTACAGTTTCGCCAACTCTCCGGGCAGTAAATAACTACATTGGTTTAGTGCAAATTTTTTTAATTGAACTCAGGGCAAAATCCCTGCCAATAACTCCTAAATGTTTACGTTAACATTTACATTAGTACTTCAAACTAATTTTGGAAAAAAAAAAAGTAAAAGTACTCGTATTTCAATGTATTAATGTCTTATGAACAATGCAGCGTTTGAATTACTGACATGTGAATCTGTTTTGCTTTTATACACATTAGAGTAAGAACTGACATAAATTACCATGATTATATATTTTTAATAAATATTTTCTCACCGTTTACCCATGGATCACACAGTCTGTGCATTTATAATAACGTTAACGTTTGTAAGTGGCTAAATAATGCCCAGTGGAAGAAAAGATAAAAAAAAGTCAGGCCTTTCAAGATGTGCTTTTTTATACGAGATCCATTTACATAATCTTTTTGTTACGCTCAGATTAGCGAAACGACCCACCGTGTTGTATACTTTTCCACAAATTGTGCATTTATAATAATACATTTTTAGGGCAAGTGAAATTTCGCGAAAAGGTTTCAAGACAAGTTATGTTTCAAAACACTGCAGGGCAGTTTATCTATTTTTATTAGCTGAATTACTTTTTGACGCGTGCTAATTGTCTGCACACGAATCACGTAGGAGCCGTGCCGATGTTGCCGAATTCTGAGTGGCCCGGTCAAATATGAAAACGCCNCACGAATCACGTAGGAGCCGTGCCGATGTTGCCGAATTCTGAGTGGCCCGGTCAAATATGAAAACGCCTTCTCAATCAGAAAACAACCAACGGCATGGCAATAGACAAACTGCTGTTGCTTACAATATTGAAGTGTATCGTGTACTCATATTTTGTCGTGAAAAATCACTATCACTGTGAAGTTTTCCTTCCCCGCAATTGATAAAAGTTATATTCTAAAACAATAACTGTGTGTTAAAATGTTAGCTGCACGTCCCATTTGATAAGTGTTAATTAAAAAAGTAGCGATTTTTTGTGGGCAAGCTATAATTAAAAACTGGCAGATTCATATTAAATTTGCTGTGAGTCTACGCTTTGGCACACTTTGTAGAATCCCGACAAAATTCAGATTCAATCACTACCGTCCGCTGTGACAGAGAGCAACCAATGGACCGCTTGTATCTGAATTCTCGCATATAAGACTGCGAAATATGTTCTACGGGTCACCGAACTCACGAATTTCTCATGTCTCTATAGAGAAAATAGTTTTCCATCCCTCCCCTCAGGCCAACATATCAACACACACAGTATTTATAATAGTCTTATTTCAGTGTCTTCACACTATTTGAATAAAACCTTTGAATACTCACCCCATGTATGACGTGTCTGATTGTTTCCCAGATGTTTCATGTAACTTATATTTCTTGAATCATTAAATATTATTATTATTGGTTAAATCGAATCTCTAGATATATATATTAAATATGTAACTAATAAAATTCCCTTTTAATTAATAATAATAAAAATAAAGAGAAAAAAATATTTGTTTGGTAATGCCTGGCAAGAAGTAGTTCTCATACAAAATATTATTAAACTGAGTGCTCCTTAATGCCGTGCGATGTCCCTTTGGCGTGTTCTTAGCCTACTTTCCGAAGGAAAGAAGGGCTTACTAATGAGATCACTTTCCTCTCTGTGTGTCTGTGTGAATTTGCGTGTCTGTGTGTGTGATCTCCCCTTTCTAAAATAATTTGAACGCATAAACCAAATCTCACCAAACTCGGTACACATAAAATACTTAGTAAGAAAATTCAACTTTTAAGGGTTGTGCACGCGCCGGGAACTCACTTTCAAAATCGTGGCAAGTTTTAAAATTTAGAGTGCTGTTCCATATATCGGGAACCATTTTACCGATTTAAATCAAATTTCGTATGTATACAATGCATTGAAATTAGAAATATATATTGTTGGTCACCCGCTATTTTGAAAGATGGCATTGGATGTAAAAATTAAGCTTTTTCGTTTTATTTCAAAAATTACTTTGCCGATTTTTGCCAAACTTGCCACGTAAATAATAATGTGGTAGATCATGTAAATATTTTGATATCCATGGCCTTTATTTTCAAATATTTGAGGCTTATTTGATATATATTTACCATACTGTTCAGCCAATTTCGACTAAATATTGTATCTTAATAGTATACAGTATATAAGAAGCATCATGCCAACACATAACCATGTTTTCCCGCCATTTTGTGTGAGAGTATCACATTAAGAAACAAAGATTGNAGAAGCATCATGCCAACACATAACCATGTTTTCCCGCCATTTTGTGTGAGAGTATCACATTAAGAAACAAAGATTTTATGTAATATCTCGGAAAACAATTCACCTATTATTACCACATTTGGAAAACCAGTAATACTACGGTAGATCATGTAGATCAGTGGTTCCCAAAGTGGTCCAGGTGGACCCCCAGGGGTCCACGGAAGACTTAACGGGGGTCTACGTTGGGTGTAACAAAAAATGTGNCAGTGGTTCCCAAAGTGGTCCAGGTGGACCCCCAGGGGTCCACGGAAGACTTAACGGGGGTCTACGTTGGGTGTAACAAAAAATGGGGGTCCACAATCGTAAGCGGGGGTCCATGAAAATTAATTTGGTTTCGATAGTGAAGAACTAAAATGTTGGCTTGACTTCTCCTATCAATTATAGGCAGTGACGACGTGATGGTTCAGTGGTTAGTAAGCCTGCCTGCCGAACCAGCCGTCCCGGGTTCGAATCCCGGTCCGGCCAAATATTTATTACTTATTTTTTATAATATTTTAAGAAGCTCAGCGACTGTTACTTGTAAAAACTTGCATTATTCCATATTCAGTACAACGCGTTGAGACTTGCCGTTGCCGCGCCGGCCGCCGTCCCGTCCGCAACGCTTGTTCAGACGTGCAAGTTAATACGACTTGTGTTGTATATGCTTGCAATCTTGCATGAACTTGTTTGATTCTTCACCAATATAAATACGAATGTCAAGGATAAACGTTACTCATTTGTTTCCGGAATTTCATAAAGAAAAGTGAATCGATATTAGTGTTGGCCAGTGACGAAATTTGTTTCCAGACTTTCGAAAAGAAAAGTAAAGTGAATCGATATTAGTGATTGCCAGTGTCGGAAAAGTAAGTACCTACCTGCCTATTTGTTATATGCATATAGTTTTATTTTATATATTTTATTTTACAATTTATTTTAAACAAAAAATGGAAATTAAATGGAAAGAAATCTCTTCCAACCAACCTGCTATATGAGATAGGTATATTTATAATGTATTATTTTATGGAAGTATGTAAGTAAGTTCAGTATTTAATTTTTACTACGTACCTACTACACGCAAACATTACAAATATATTACTTATTACAATATAAATTTTATATTGTAATAAGTATATTATGTATAATACTGAACTTCCTTCCATATTTCGATAAAAGAACAGAAAGCCGAAAAAGATTGAACTTATTGTCCCTACTTTATTTTTATTACCTATCTAATTTATTTAATTATTGCGGAGTTTTGATAACAAAATATTGTTTAATTAACATTTTGTATAGAATTTACAGAAATATATTAAAATATAATAAATGAAATAATAACTTTATATCACATTAAAATAAGTTCAGCCGTTTTCATAAAACTCTATTATGGATCTTAGCGATTTATTGCTTTTAATAATTGGAAACAGTTTGCTTCCGGAACTTTGTTTATTTTATAATATAAATAATAATTGATTAATCATATTCTGTTAAAATAGCCATATCCTGTTAAGTTAGATCGCCTTAAGATTACTAAAACAAAGTTTTTTTTATATTTATTTACAGGTAGGTAATTGATATGAAACATGGCCGAATCTAAGAAGAAGTGTCGTCAGTACAGTGTTGAATATTTAAAATTTGGTTTTCTTCCATCAAAGACAGACAAGCGATTGCCCACATGCCTTTTATGCAACAAAGTTTTGAGCAATGACTCTATGAAACCATCAAAGCTGGAAGATCATCTAAGAAGGTGTCATCCTGATAAAATAGGTAAAGATTTGAAATATTTCCAAACATTGAAGGAAAAATATGAAAAGAGACCCACCGTGCACAGTATGTTCGCTTCAACATCTGAAAGCAACGATGATGGCTTGCGGGCATCTTACAATATCTCATTACTTATAGCAAAATCTGGAAAACCGCACACCATTGGAGAACAGTTAATTTTACCTGCTGTAGAAGAGGTTTTAAAAACTGTTCTGCACAAATCTTCATTTGACATACTCAAAAGAATTCCTTTCAGTAACAACACTGTAGAAAGACGTATTGATGAAATGAGCTCTGATGTTGAAAGTTTCTTGTGTGATTATCTGCAAACAACTCATTTTTCTATTCAACTGGACGAGTCAACTTTACCTGGCAATGAAGCATTATTATTGACATATGTTCGATTTGTTATGGGCGAAGAAACTCATGAAGAGCTACTATTCGCGAAAACTTTGAAGACGGACACTAAAGGTGAATCAATATTTAAAATCCTGAGTGATTTTTTTAAGGAAAAATCGATTCCATTTACAAACGTTATTTCGGTGGCAACAGATGGAGCTCCTGCCATGGTCGGGCGATATCGTGGGTTTATAAGCCATCTTAAAAGAATTATACCAGAGGTAACTGCAATTCACTGTGTTATCCACCGACAACATCTAGTAGCGAAAAATTTGAGTGATATATTGCACCAATCGCTTCAATTTGTGATTAATGCAGTTAACGAAATATGAAGCAATGCATTGAATACGCGCTTATTTGTACAATTGTGCGATGAAAATTATGAAGACTTCTAACGATTGCTGTTACATACCGAAGTACGCTGGTTGTCGAAAGGTGCATGTTTATCAAGATTTTATTTACTTTTTGACTCAGTTTTAGAGTTTCTGGAAAGTAAAGATCCTGATTTAAAAAAAAAACCTGATCAATTTTAAAGCAGACATCGCGTATTTGACAGATTTGTTCAAAAAATGTAATGACGTCAACTTACAGTTACAAGGGGAAGCCTCAATTTAATAAAAACTAAGAGTGTAATTTCAGCTTTTCTTGGTAAATTGAAATTTATGAAGGAAAATATTTGTCGGCGCGAATTTTCACAGCTTTCAAACTTATCGCAGGTAGAATGCCTTGATGAAGATATTCAGACATACGTCCAACATTTGATTGCCCTGCATGATGATTTTAAAATCAGATTTGAAGATATTCTGTCGATGGAAATACCACCATGGATCATAAATCCATTTGATGAAACGGAAGTGGAGAATGTGATATTAAAAGAGGAGCTACTCGAGCTTAGCACTAATGAGGAGCTGAAAGTGACATTTAAAAGAGGGTATCAAAAATTTTGGCTGCAGGCAGAAATACCCGAAAAATAGCCTGGACTGTGGGGAATTGTGCAAAAGCTTCTGATAGCGTTTCCCTCGTCGTATCTTGTCGAAAAAGTTTTAGTGCCGTTACAAACTTATTAACAAAAAAAAAAAGGAGCAGATTGAATAACACAGAACGGGGAGATTTGCGGTTATTCCTTACTAAACTCAAGCCAAATATTGATAATTTGCTGTCAATCCATCAAGTACATCCCTCTCATTAAAATTATATTATTTTTTGTAATTACCATTGCAGAAGTTACATTACGTTATAAGTGTTTAATTTTAATTATATTATGACTGTTATAACAATAATAATTAATAGTGCAATAATTTATATATTTGAATAAATACCTACAACACAAGAAAATATACTACATTTCTTTTTACCACTCCGAATAGGAAGTTTTCTAAATAAAATTTGTGAGAATTGATTGGTTCTTTTGCTGTGATTCACTGTAGATTTCAAACAAGTAAAGTTGGATGGAGTCACTTTTTCGATTGGCCAACTTTGCTTTTTTAACATCCACTCACAGCACAATCAATTAAAATTTAATTGAATATTTGTTTAGTCAATTTTATTATCAAATAATTAACCCTATCAAGCAATCAATTGTAACCTTTTTTTTTCGAAAACTGTTAATTCGTCGTTGAAACTTAGCCAAAACGCAAGTTTCCATAGATAGATCTAATCTTCACTTTTTTTCTTCGAGATTTAGAAATTGGTAGAAAAGCAGGGGGTCCACCGGATCCAGCAAAATTTTGAAAGTGGTCTATGAAACAAAAGAGTTTGGAAACCGCTGATGTAGATTAACATGTTATGTGTGGATCAGGAACTTATTTATAAAATGACGGACTCATAAATATTTTAGGTTAGTAAACCTTGTCATTCTAAACATTAAACTGATTGCATCCGAAGTGAATGCTCCAAAACCTACTTCCGTAATGCAGTTGGTTGCGCGCTTGTTCATGGCAATGGTTTTCTAGGTTCTAGTTCCCGTTAAGGCACGTTTGTATGTGTAACTGTCTCATTGCTGTTGCGTATGATTCTGGTTCCATATCTGAAAATATTGCTTGCAACGAGACGTTAAGTCATTCCTACCATTTAAGCTTTTAACAACTTAATTAAAAATGATTGGCTTCCATGTAGAAGATAGTAGGGTCTTTAGTTATATCAGTATCTTCTCGTTTTAGGCTTAAGTAATGCTTTGTTAGCGCGAGACGGAGATATATCCTGAAAGCGGAACTTGAGCAGGGCTTCCGGCAAAGTTGGAAGGAAACATGAACGAACTGTAGAGCAAGATTCTGCATTGGCGTAAATTTTAAATAACAATTTAATGATTCACAATTTATATTGCAATAATTATATCATAAACATATGGACTTCAAAAATTCATTTCCGAAAAAGACGCAGATGAAAGCAATTGTGGCAACCGTATTTCTTAAAGATTTGCAACGTTTAAAATTTTTTGCTTTAAGCGTGCCACCAAAAATGTATATTGTTATTCTATCAATAAATAATAACTAAAAATGTTGTATGCATTAGTGTTGAAAAGCACATATATTTTTTTTTATGGATAATTGGTTTTATATCAGTATTAAAATTATGTAAGTAAGTACTTTTAATGTAATTTATAACAAAGTGGTACAAAAATGTTTTGTGCCACATGCCACTATAAATACACCCGTATGCCACAAATGGAACGTGCGGATTGCCTACCCTTTACGAGGATAATGTTGATTTATAACTACTGTCAAAATACAGAATAATTTCACTCACCTTCAGTGATAGGTGGCCTGGGCTTGTATACTATATCTGAAACAAAAAAAATTAGTTACACGTGTTAGTCTTACTTCTGATGTGCACTCAGTATTATAAAAATAATTCAGTGTTATTATATAAATGCTAGCGAGAGGAACTGTAAACTTGCGGACACTTTCGTAGCTAACTTTATAAGAACTTCTTTAGTACCTATATTACTGTATAATTTTATTTTATTTATCTAAAATTAATTCTACTACATCGTTACAAAATTATATATTGTGCATACATTTTTACTCAACAAATTCTAGGGCACATGCTTACGAATAAAATTTTGTTATCTTAACTCTTTGAAAATAAATATGGAATCTGTTCTCCCCACAAAGTATATTAATAATAAATAAATAACCAAGCTCTGACATTGTTACATATTCACTGTAAATTTAAAACTCTAGATAAATCATTCCTGGCCATCTATTAATTACTTTTATATATTTTTCCACATGTATTATTATTTTAGGTTAAAATTTATTTACAAAGAAATAACTAAGCTCAGACATTATTACATATTCATTTTAAGTATAAAATTTCAGATAAAACATGCCTGACTCTATATTAATTACTTTGTCTCTTTTTTCACTCGTGTTAATATTTTTTACGTTACAATACAGAAAGCTAGGGTATTATATTTTTTCTCGTTTCAGCTCATGGATAATTACTTCCTCGTCCCCGTGCAACGAAGTTATTTTGCTTTGATATTTCGTTTTCGTAACTATAGCCGGCCAGAACACAAAGTTGGTACATTAACGCGTACTTCAAAATAAAAATTGCTACTTTACATTCCAACGATTTTAGATGAAATGAATGTAAATTATTTAGAAGAGAGCTCTTACGTTGGGCGTAAAACTTTTTAATAGGTGTTAATTAAAACTACGCGTAAATGTAATGAAACGTGTACAGTTTAAATTTACTGGAAGCAGTTATTAACTGGTCTGCTCAGCGCAATATATAGACCCATTAGTGAAAGAAAATTTCAGGTCTTTGTTTTCCATTTCGGTCTAGCTGCCAACACTAATGATTGTTAATTACAGGTCGTTTCTTATTATTGCTTACTGAATTTCACCGATTAAAGTTGCACTGTTTCCAAATGGTCAACCTATGAATGACCTCACCAAAATAAATCATAAAAAAGCTCTAGTTTCTAAAAATGACTTGCAGAGGCATTTTTTGAAAAATGAATCTGTGTTATGTCTACATTGACGTAAAATTTGACTGGAATATTTAAACTAATATTGGTAGCAGGGCCAAAATATCATCGGGGTTCAATGGTACACTTTAACCCCTCCTCCAAATTCCCCAATTTTGTGGGTAGGTTACAACATATTATTTTATCTTTGAATTAATTGTGAAATGGGGGTGAATGACTAGATGGAGATTTTTGGACACTCACCGTTGCGATGCAGTTGTCTGTAATGGAAAAACAAGACTGAACACGAAAACATACTTAAAAAATAACCTATGGACGAGAAAAAAATAGGAACATAACACTGGAAAATACCAAGAGGAAATAGAGTAAAAAACAGGTAAAAAAATAGAAAACATGTTTGAAAAAAATTATAACACAGACAACATATGTGGGAACAAAATGGGACAACACAACAAAGAAACACACACTAGATAAAACAGGACATCAATGGTGCGAAAAACTAATAAACTATTTATACATACGAAAAACTATATACGACCAACATGCTACTCACATAATACGACACAGGCTGTTTATCCACTACCCTAATAAGATAACACTGGCAAAACAAAGGAAACGAAGGGACTCGCACAAACACAGTAGTTTTCCCAGACACGACAGAACGCAGCGTTTCGGGAACTGCTATTTGCTCCCATCTTCAGGCAGCGACACACACGGTCCGAGAACTCAAGTGCGACTCACCTACATTATATGAAACCCTCCTCCTCCCACAATTGTTTTAGTCCCATGCACTTTACTATCTTAATAAATAGTGCAGCAGCAACAAATTTATTGCAGTAATATTTAATAACCTGTTGCAACAAATACATTTATCCTGCTCCCTTAAAATTTCGCAATCCTTCTCGCTAGGGGACAGGGCGGTCTTCTTACTCTACGGCTCTTCTACTAGCCCAATACTTCGTAGGTACCTTATAACTGTATTTTATTCAGTAAATTGAACCTAATTAATTAGCGTTGTCAACTTAATGTAAAATTCTTTCGCAAAACACAGAAGAAAATTAATTTGTTCTAGATAACTTCAGGAGAGAGAAATATATTTTTGTCTTCATCCCGACAAACTAAGCACTTGAAGAAAGTCACAGATTTGGGCGGCTGTTGACATCCAGGTCTTGAGAGCCGACGAGGGTGAAGCGACGTGAGTACGGAGCCGCGCAGGAATGCAAGGGTGGGGGGAAATAATGAGATCCTCTAGAAAACCCCCGCCGAGCAGCGGCATCGTCCGGCGCGATTTCACATACTAAAATCCGGAGGATGACCCCGCCAGGAATCGAACCCCTGTTCACCAAGGTAGGAGGCAAGTAGTCTGTCTACTACATCGCCGTATCACATTCCTAAACTGTACCTCAACTAACGACAATATAATGCATTGCAGTTAAACAAACACTTAATTTTGCTAGATAAATAAGTAATTTTGACTTCTTTCTCTGTACGCATTTAAACAATAAAATAATAACTCTTCGCTCTTTAAGGCGGTACAAGTTGATGTGGTTTTGTTGTTACTGTAAAACTGAAGAATTCTGTAAATATCGTTTATTTCACCGAATTCATTTTGATAATAAAATAATGGTTTTTATTCAGCTTCACGGGGCCGTGTTAAGTTTTAATAATTATTAATTTTTCTTAAAAGTTGCTTTTACAAAAATTATATAGATGTATATGTACCATAACATTTTTTATTCTGCGTAAAAAAAGATGCACAAATTTCAAGCGAGGGTGTTCAACAAACATGAATCCTGGCAAAACAGTTTGCAAAATAAAAACGAATCAAGGGCAGTTTGCATTTAGAAGATGTTCTTGTAAAACTTAACTTTCATTTCTTGGCCTTTATTGTTAACTGTTCGTTCGATTGTATACATTGAACGTTTCTGTAAATAAGAAAATCAAGCAATAAACTCTTATATGACACAATTTTTGGAACAAAGGTTTCTGTTTTTAAACTTTACTGTTTTACATCAAACTTTCTTGTTTTCATTTTGTGTATTGTTATTATTCGATATGCATGTACTGAAATATATTCAAAACCGATTAAAACTTTTCCGACCCCATTGATGTTATTTATGTTTGTCAAAGTCTGTACTTTTATTCTGAAATACAGAGAAAAAATACAAGATCACTCCACCGAAATACTTAGGTTAGAAACATTATTACATATTTAATTCTTTGTAGAAATTTTTTTAAATATATAAACTTTTTTTTAATAATAGAAACCAATTATACGTGAACAAATTTTTGCAGATACTACAATAACAAAGAGATTTCAACAGTTTCAGAAACGAATCTATTGTTCTTTATTTGCGCATAACGACTTTATTAAAATCATGACTGACAGCTAATTACGCGAGAGCTCTGCGCCGAGAAACAGAATTTTTCTGAGTGAAAATTTTATTAATTATAACGTCTGCTAAATGAGCAATGTCCGTTGAACGGGAAATTAATGCGATTGAAATCATACTTTGGAAACGAACTTGTTTTATAATGATGACGTGCTCTAAAAAAACCACCATTGCGTCCTTTAAATATCCTAGTTTGTAATTAGAACTTTGTATAAAGTCTTAGATAGTCTTTTAGATAGTCTTTTTTTCTCAGTGATACAATGTCAGCACCAGCAGCGAAGCTCTATGTATTCCGATCATTGTACAGCAGCGTCAAAACCTATCAATGCATGCACCGAAAATTGTGACCATGTTGCAAAATTGTCAAACGCATGGTTGGCGGTGTACTTATGATTTCATAATCAAACCCTCATGTTCAGAATACGTGAAACCAATGTCGAGTCTGGCAGGAGGCAACAGCTTGTGCGTAACATCTAACATCATCAAATAGTTCACTTGACAATTTTTTTGTCTTTTTTCCAAAAAAAAAAATTGGGAACTAGTTGCCAACATAATTTCCGTAATACGATAAGTAAATTAAAGCAAATTTTACAACACGTTACTGTGGTTTATATGTGTAAAAATAAAGTTGAATTTTTAAAAGCAGTTACAGTAGACTTTAAATCTATTATATATATGAAGCTACATTAATGATTTTGTATGTTTCATAAAACAGTTAGTTGTAAAATGCAACAAAGTATTGTTGGAAAACAAAAAAAAAAAAAACCTTTGCTTTATTCCCATGACAGGCTCCCGAAGTACTTGACGATGGTTTTCTGCCACGTACAGTAAATGACATTAATTTTCTTACACTATAAGAAATTATTCGCAAATTTACCACGTCAATGAATACGTATAGTGAGAAACAGAGAATGGTAAACTTTATTTCCCATACTTCTATGGTTGTGTTCCTACAATTGTTTGGGAAACATTCAAATGCATGGGGAAGTTCCCAACTATGCACAGTATCAGCGATAAAAGTTTCTATATCTGCAGTCTGATATGTGGTATTATTCCCATATTGTGTATAGGTTAATAACGTCCACTACAGTTTAGGAAGTTTACTAGAAATGTTTTTTACAGTGTATGTTTCAGGGTGTGTACATTCGCGTAGTTTCACCGTGTGTACATTCGCGTATACCTTCGCTTGCTGGAAGTGAACTGTACGGCATGCACGTAATGGGAAGAGGGAGGGTCTGGTTTGCTGATTACAGAGCTGTCCCCCGCGCACTGTCTACATGCCAGTTTGTAAGCAGGCAGGGACAAATGACGAGCGGGCACGCCACATCATTCCGAGCGTTCGTCCATTCTTGAGTCTTCCGCGTCCGGCAGGGCCGTTTGCATTGTTCCAGGCAGTTCCCGTGTGTAGCCACGCCTTTCCGCTTATCTGCGCGGGGCGTTGTTCCTCGTGGGTTCGCAACGCGCCGTTCCTCGGCCATCGCAGTAAAGCCAGGTTCACAACTGAAAGCATAACGGTAGCCGTAGACCACAGGTCGTGTGCGCATGAATTGGCCGCTGTGATTTCGAACCTATTCATTCGCAAATGCTATAACATATCGTGTGCCGTGAGATGTGCTGACACAGTGCACGGCAGGAATTGTTATATTCCATTTCTTTAGGAGACAATCACGGCAGAGTATAAAATATTTGACAAAGTTGTTTATCTAGCTTTAAAAACGGAGGGACATAGTTATACTGCTAAAGAGAATCAGGATTTATCGCAAAAAATTTCGCAAGACCTAAATTTTATGAAGAAAAAAAAAGGTGACTGTAGACAAGCAGAAATGTTTTTAGTTTATACAGATCTTTAAAATCGCAAAAGCAAAGATTTTAAATATATGCAACAATGCCAACTCTTTAAAATCACTGCACATTTTCAACATGATGTCATCCTTAAACCTGTCACGTCAAGGCAACCAAAACACTAAAACTTTTTTTTTGTTGGCAAAGCTGCCAACTAATATCAGACTTGTCTAAAATTTAATTGGATAAAAGTGTTCAACTGTGAATCAAATTCGCACAAGGTTTCTGGTTGTGTGCAATGTTCTTATTTTATATCATATGCTCTATGGCTGTGTTTTATGATTGTGAACCCACCGTAACTCGTTGGTGGATACGAACGGTGCGTCATTAGTTACCTGTCCGGCTGGCCAGTAATCACGTCAGGCTGGACTCACAATAGTCCGTCGCATCTGTCAGTCGTCCGTCCGTCCGGCAGTCATCTGTTAGTCTTTTTCGCCCGTCAGTTGAAATCGATTCACAACAAACCGTCGTCCATTAATCGTTATTAACGGCAAAATTTCAGTGTAATAATGTAACATCCTGAACTTTTTTTAGTTGGAGGTATATTTTGGTTGGAAATACACCTTCAAGAGAAAAATCATTTTGGGGAAATATTTTACGTGATTAGAACTTAACAATGAAAATTTTTTACGTTTCAAATTTCTGAATTTACCACCAAAGATAAATAAATACATATTTACCGCCTTGCATTTTATTTCAAAGTGCGTATTCCCATCAAGGGAATGTCGTAAGAAGGTGGTGGTTGATCCGTCCGTCGGTTGAAAGTTCAAGTTTGACTAATGGACGGATAGAAAAAATGCGCTCTGCGATTGGTTGAAGAACACGTGACCACCGGACGGACGGGAGACTGACGGATGCGGCGGACTATTTTGAGTTCAGCCCTAGGTATAAGAGCCGCAAGGTCGATTACCTGTAGATTACGCTATGCTTGTGATAACAATAATACAGTGGAGGATGTGCTCACTTCCGCCTCCCTTGAGTTATTTTGCACCCAACTTCGGTGTAGGCGAGAAGCAATACCGACATGGCACGCGCGTCATATAGATCCGTCAACTCAATGCACAAAATACTGAATTGGCATGCATAGTTTTATTCATGCTGCCTGTAACTATAGGACTTTAAGTTGCATTTTTATGATGTGAAATTGATTGAATCCTCCACCGCAAAAGGCTGTACAAGATATGCATATATACACGTCGTACAAGATGACGCTGCAAGCCTGGTAATACACCAACGTTTTTTGGTACCAAACTGGACTTTACAGTAATCTCACCAAAACAAAAGGTAAGGACCCGCCAGTTTCGCTAATTCATTTCATGAAAAGCTTGGATTCAACCACATGTATATTTTGGTGTTCCTTTTAATTGGACCACTGTTTGTTAGACGACTTTGAACCAATAACTACCCTACAAGGAAAAATATGTAGTGCCGAGTTACACGTTACCTGGTATGAAGTAAAACTAGACAAACAGCCGGCGAACAACAAACTGAAGTTCGAGAACACAAAGGACTCTGGAGTATTGCTTGCTACCGAATTAATCTGTAAAATTTCCGGATCTCTAACATAATTGGTAACTGTGAGAATGAACCCTGCACAGACCAGTGCAAAGGCGGAAAATTAACTTCCACGGTGTCGCACTCAATGAAGAATGGTATAGTGCGTCTCACTACTAGATTGCAGTAAAGATTGCATGACGCGCGCTTTGTCCAGATGGTTAGAGTTATCAACAGGCAAGAAGTTATGCTGTGTTGGCAGGATAAGTTCATACGTACCAAAATACGTAACAAATATTACCGAATTGTACAGTATTGTATAAATATAAAATTGTTTCATTATCTACCCACTGCAATCTAAGAGTGAGATGCGCTATATGTCACGCCAATGTTTGGAAGGATATGTGGAGATAAGCAAACTGTCAAGTGAAATAAACTTATGCTGTGGTGTGCAAATAGTGCGATTTGTGGGAATAGCTACAGTCTGACATAAATCATCGACGAATGATAGTGGCTACGCGATAAGCATCTTGAATACGTATATTACGATAATTTATTGCTTTGTGCAGTGGATACCATTACTTTGTTATATTACAGTATATTAGCGTTTCTTTACATCAGCAGATAAATGTTTATGATTGCCTGAAGACTGAAGAACTCAGAATGGAGTTCAACAGAAACCTTCAAGCAGGCGAGATGGACTGAAGTAAAATATGTTTACAAAGTATGGAACGATACTGCGAACAGGGCTGCGTTTAAGAGCATTATGCAAATGCAAGAAATAGTCTAAATATACGAGGTCATTCCCGGTCGAAGCTTTTAAGTCGAAGAACAGCTGTTGGGTGATGAAAAGTATTAAGGCATACTGTGATAACAGCAACTGCTGACGATCTGCGCATTTCCCTGCCTTTTCTCCTTATATTACGGTCAGTACGATTTTTATTGACGAAAACCTTAACGATACGCTTTTTCTTTCACGAATCAATTGTAAGTGATTCTCTCGTTAACCCTTCCAGTCAAAGTGTTCTACATATAACACGTAGCACAGGAAATAGATGTTGTTATTTTAATGGAGCACAGCAGTAATTGGCGTCCAATAAGTTAAGTCACTCACTTGGTGAAAGTGTGAAAGTGGAATACATCATCCGTTGTTAAGACTTTATTCCGCAGTCTTAAAAACAGCTGCTGCCAATAACATCAGGCACTAACACGGATTACTGAGCGAGGTGGCGCAGTTATTAACTTTCGGACTCGCATTCCGGTGGGGCATGGGTTCGAAACCCTGCTCGGCCATCCTGATTTAGGTTCTCCATAATTTCCCTAATTCACTCCAGGTGAATGCTGGGATCGTTCCTTAATACACGCCATGGCAGATTCCTGCCTTGTTCCTGCTTGCTCCGTCTCTAGTGACCTGACTGTCGACGAGAAGTTAAGTTAAGCCCTACCTACCAACTAACACGCGTGTACTGATCCCGATGTATGAATGAGCATTATACCTATACTAGTACAATTGCCAACTAAAAATGTTCTGGTCTATAAATTATGTAATAACGCTTCGAATTGCTTGTTTTCTGTTACTCAAATAGCTAAAGTTTTGTGTTTTTAAACATGAGGCTTGTGGGTGGATGTGTATCAACGACAAATATAAAAACGGATTCACAAAATTCCCGTGTTATTAACGACGGCCTAATCAAAAGGTGTGTTTATACGTGGAAAATAAATGGCGTGAACTGCGTAAATTAATGCCAAAAGTTTTGCAGCGTGGGAGGGCCGGAGAGGACAACCAGACTTTAGGTCGCTAGATATCTACGCTAAGAATCAATGGTCATCTGTATTCTCGGCGAGCTGCCATCTGTTCATCGGCTGCTGCGACAGAGAGTAGCCAATTGGCCAATTAAACTCTTGACTGGGTTGCGCACGACTCGGTGCTTCTTTTGTCGCCGTTCGCTTCTATATTGGCTCGCAGTTCTCTGAAGCACGCTATAAAAATACAAAGAAGGAAAAACTGCGAGAGTTTACTGAACTGTACGCTTGAATCAATTCTTCGTCATTTGTACACGCAAGCAATACTTTATTTTATAAACTGCCGATAGTGTTATATATTATATTAATTTATGCATACGTCGAGGGGTGAGTTGCTGGAGAGAGTTACACTTTACAAAATCCTCACAATGTCGTCTTTACGGCAAAGGAAACCATTTATTTGAGTTGCTTTTGTTCACAGTAAAGAAACACTGCTTCGAACCAAAGGTAACGGTTTAGCGATATTAAAGGTTTTCTGTCGTTCAGTGTAGTTTCCAGTACGTGTCTGATGTCCAGACGCAAAATGCACAAATAAATTTATTCCACAATTACAAAACTGCAACTAATGTAAAGAACTTCCCCCACCCCCTTGCAGACGCTTAATGTCATTCTGAAGTGCAATGATTCTACACATCACTAACCTCAATTACTCCTAAGAGGTTACATTACGTTCCGGCCCATGTTACCACCACAAACAATTTACCTATCAAAAGTAATCTTAATGCCAATAAAGAAAAGTGGTCTTTTCGTTAAAGACGTATCGATATCAAAATATGAGAAGGAGGGGGGGGGGTTATGGGTACCTAGCGTTGGAGCCACCTATTTATTATTTATTTTCTAGTGAATTGATGCTGGGATTGGTTCCTAACAAAGGCCATAGCCGATTCCTTCCCATTCCTTGCCAAATCCCTCTTCCCTGTGCAGCTTGCTCCGTCTCTAGTTCACCTTGTTGTCTACGAGACTTTGAGCCCAACTACCTACCTGCCCATCATTGTAGGGCATAATAAATAATTTTTCCATCACGCCCTTGAATTGCTGTAATGTTTCTGTGCTGGGATGTTGTACCAAAAAGCAACAAGGAAAATGCCCATTTCTGTCATTGTCGTTTTCGAAAAAAAATGCATTTTACAGAAAATCNGCCATAGCCGATTCCTTCCCATTCCTTGCCAAATCCCTCTTCCCTGTGCAGCTTGCTCCGTCTCTAGTTCACCTTGCTGTCTACGAGACTTTGAGCCCAACTACCTACCTGCCCATCATTGTAGGCCATAATAAATAATTTTTCCATCACGCCCTTGAATTGCTGTAATGTTTCTGTGCTGGGATGTTGTACCAAAAAGCAACAAGGAAAATGCCCATTTCTGTCATTGTCGTTTTCGAAAAAAAATGCATTTTACAGAAAACCAAGAAACTGACACATGTGGTACACGCACATTATTTAGTGTTGTTATTTAGCAGACCTCCACTAAAGAAATAGTGANCAAGAAACTGACACATGTGGTACACGCACATTATTTAGTGTTGTTACTTAGCAGACCTCCACTAAAGAAATAGTGAACATTTGTAGAATCTAACATTTTCTGTTAAAGTTGTGCACACTCTGTAGAGACCTATGCAAACTTCCGGAGAAAACTGATTATGTCAATGTGATTATACGTTAAGAATAATAAACATACAGCCAATTTAATCACACAAAAGTGTAAAAAATCTAGATATTAGCCAAAAATTATAAGAATACGTATCAATCGGTATTTTATGAGATATCAAGAATAATAGGAAGGCTAAATAGTTAATTGTGCACTTTACTTTATAACAAGTAATGTCATAATAATTTACCACATCGTAGTTTCTTTATTTCCACTGGTATGACATATTTACTTTATCCCGGACTTGTAATGGTTACATCCCGCTTCTCATCACTAAAATATAGTATACAGTTGTTAAAAAAGGTATATTACTATGTAGGATTATAAAAATGTATTACGTTAAAAATTTGCAGTTATTTTGCACTTTGGTTTTATTTAAAAAAATATGCTGTCAACGGTAAAATCATCACGAAAAGGTAATTGATTTGACGTACTAAAAAAAAAAAATTGGCTTAGAGAAAAAAATTTCCTGTCTTAAATAAAATCTTACATGCCCATTTTAATGAAATATATTTTCTTGCTGATTTCTTTAATAAACAAATCTGAAAACATAAACTCGGCCAGGAAGTCACATTCGTACACGTGCAAGGACATAATGTTGGATACTCTTAAATAACAGTAGAAATAATTACAACAATATAGTCAGAAAGTTTTCATTAAAGGATGATTCAGTGCATGCTGATTATACTTTCCCAACCTTTGTATATACATAATCATGTATATTCTACAAAACAATAAAGCATTCATACAATACAGAGTATAGAGGATTGCAAGCTCATACAAATTTTTATCACCTACGAACAATATAAAATTTGGTAAAATGCATATTCTAATTGAATTCCCAATTATTCCAACCTGCAAATGCTAATATAGCATATGCATATAAATTACACATGCACACGCACGTTCGCAAAAAGACTTAATATTGGATATAGCAGTACATGTAATTCCAATAATAAATCACTAAGTTTGCAGTAATATTGTGTTATTTTCACCAAACAATTATTCAGAGTATTCTGACCAGACTTATGCTTAATCTTGAATTTTCTCTAAACTAACAAATTTACGCAATACAGTTGATCGATCCCTACATTTTCATACACTTTTTAATTTTTAGCCACCTGCGAACAAATACTCCTACGTTAGCCAAAGTGTACTTCTGTAGGCTGATTAGGACTACATGTAAACAGAAAACTCTTTATGTAATTTCTGGTTAGTAAACTGAAACTCATTATCCTTAATACTGGCGCTTATTCCATTAAAAAAGGGTTGTTTGTAAGATTTGCTAAGGAAATGCGAAATAAGTTGAAAATGTTGTTTTANTCCTACGTTAGCCAAAGTGTACTTCTGTAGGCTGATTAGGACTACATGTAAACAGAAAACTCTTTATGTAATTTCTAGTTAGTAAACTGAAACTCATTATCCTTAATACTGGCGCTTATTCCATTAAAAAAGGGTTGTTTGTAAGATTTGCTAAGGAAATGCGAAATAAGTTGAAAATGTTGTTTTACCACAAATTTCCAAACATTATCTGTAGTAGATCCTCGACATTAGAAATCTAAATATTACAAACACTGAGAATCTCACCCACGGAAAGTGTATTAGATGAAAAAAAAACTCCACTATTAAATTTTTTTAATAGATTAAATTTACAAGTGAATATAAATGAATATATGAATATAGTTCCAAAGAAAAGCTAACCCAAATCCTGATTGTTATGATTTTTTAAGTCGCCAGTGACGTAAAATATTGCATGATTTCCACTACAGAATAATTTTAAGAAAAGTGGTTAATGTATGCATTCAACAGAGCTGGCTCGCAACTCTGACGTCGTGGATTCGTTCTCGAGTGGCTGCATGGATGGAATGCTTTCGCATGTAATATTACACGCGCTTTTCTTGCGATTGTCGACGCATTTCTTTACTATAGGCACGGTCATGATGCGCTAATCCTTTTCAAGCTACAGTTAGTGAAGCTGCGTTCGTACAGTGCCTTCTACAATTTGCGCCGGTGGAAACTGTTCTTGAAATGGGCGGAAGAACTGGAACGCAATATGCCTTGATTATTGTAGTCAGTCCACCGATAAAAGCGGCCTATCATGGCTATAAGGCATTAGAATTTTTATAAATAAACTCTCTTCTTTTCTTTTGTTACTTTCTGTGACCTGATGGCATCAAAGCTATATGGGCACCGACACGTCGTACTAACAAAAGAGCAGCGCATGAGAACGGAAAAACGGGGGAGGGGGTGAAGTAAGATTTCTGAGCTCAACTGGAAATTTCCAAGCGATGCATGCCATAGATATCGTTGTAGCACCAATTGATGAACTGCACATAATGAAGTGTTCAGGATACAGTATATTTTATCTTACAGATATCTGTATACAGTATGGCGCCCGCACACGCAATTGAATACTAAGACAAACTATTTTATTTTTATGTCCTACAGAAACAGCTACACTGACTAAAAAACATTTGGCGTTGTTTGTAGGGATGTTGGGAAATATATCATTTTGTAAAATTGGTTTTTGTTAGAATTATTGAACTAACTTTTTACATTATTTTACGTAACGCACGGAAGTTTGTGTTGACGCCTTTCGTTTTTTCGTCGCCTGCATGTCATTTGTCATGCAAGGAGGATTTCTGACTCATATACCGCTGGGTATGTGAGCATCGGCTATTTCGGGTAAGATACTCTGCATGAAGAAATGTTTTAGTTTGGGAAGCATTACAATATCGCACAAAAGTTTATCTTTTTGAATGCGATCGACTGAAATTGAACCTCCTGCATTCCCAACAAAATCACAATACTCGCGATGGCATATTTTCAGTTGGCTCTGTATCTGTTAGTAATATTTGTGTGTTCTACATAGTCCTGGCTTACTATGAACTAGTTCCACACATATCTTACGACCTATTGCCGAAAGTGTTAACTCCAGTGGTAGATCCTGCAAAGAAGACAGACATTTCACCTCAATTAAAGTGTCATACTGCCTACAAGACCATCTGGACTTGCACCAAGAAATTGATGTACATCAACAAACGAAACCACACTTCCTTACGTCACATCCAGTTAGATTTTCGTAAATTTCAATGGCTATGGCTTCATGTACCCTTCCATACTGTATTGATGGTGTATGAAGTTCCTTCTTGTACAAAATACCCTTTACCAAATTGTGACATGGCGTGGATTGCCGTCGGCCCATTACATGGCCAAAGACAGATGCAGTGAGACGATTCATACACATTTTGCGCCATTTGTTGCAGCTGTGCTAGCCAGTGGTGGTACGTTCTATTTCGCCTCGGTGTTGAACTGTCTGCACTTCCACTTTAAATTCAGTCGAAATGTCCACCTCTTTCTTCTTCAATTCTGGCTCAGACATATCTGGCTGCGCTACGTCTGGTCCATATTCAGCATCTTGTACACTCGAAGTCGTCATTTCTCGAGGTCGGGCAGCTTTCTTCCTTGTCCCATACAACAAGCGGTGACTCAACACGGATTGCTGACGAACTTTGCTAGTATGATGCAGTATCGTACCTGGACTGCGTCCTGTCATCCGTTCCCACGGGCTGAGGTGCCAGGATGGGCCACTTGTGTGAGCTAGACCAGCCCCCAAGCAACGCCTTCTGTGTGATCCGCGTAGAGTATAATTTACCCGTTTTCCTTCAGTCCATTTGGCCACCAGTTCTATATACCTGCAAGAAATAATAATTTATATCACCACTTATGAACTACCCGTCACTAAACAAATCAATATATATAATTTTCATTATGTCTACCTTTAAGCTTGATATGTAGTTTGGTTTAAAGCAACACGATCCGATTTTCTAACAATATAATATACGTATTTCATTATTTCATCTAGAGGCCCTCCTTCTTGTACTCTCGACACCAGATCTTCTTCTGAACTGCTCCTCTGGCAGAAAGTTTCACGGCAATCCTCATGATTTCACAAAACGTGATATGGATATTATTCTGCAAATATGTTCTTGGTTATCTACGGATGACACACTAAATTCGACAACTGCTTCTTTTATGGCAGCATGGACACCAGCTATCATACGATCAATGCGTGATAGTCCTGCAGCTTTTTCAGTGAGGACACGAAGGGTACTGATTGTGTAATTTGTATTTGCTGCCAACTTGTGAATTTTTTCACTAAATGAACGTGTGATGTGGTTTGCACTTTCTATTTTCACGACGTGCCGCCCGTATGTCACTCTTTCTTGAATTCTGCAGTAAGTACTAGAATCCCCATCACGTATACAATACTTATACAAGAGTCCATGTTGTTGAATGCTTTGTCGAAACCCTTCGACGGTTACGTCTTGCTCCATTGCAGTCGCACGGCCAGTGTAGTTGCTACAGCAAATGTGCTCATGTGTAGCCATGCCTTCGAGGTTTGCTCGAGCACACGGAGAGCCAAATGCAATTATAGCGCCCATGAAAAGGTATTCCTTAGTCTAAGCTCCAATTATAACACCCTGAACAGAAAAAAAAACACAGGCATGACAGAGAAGAACAGGATTTTAATTAATATCTTAAAGTATGGTGGGCTATTGATGATATGGTAGTATGTTTACACCTGCCAACTGGTATTTCGTAAGTTTGATTCCCACCTCCGTCAAAGATATGTGTAGCGCTTTAAATTGCATATAATGTTACAGTTAGAATTGTATTATATGTCTTATAGTCTCATTAAATTAATAAAGAGTTTAATTAGTGCCAACAGAAATGTTTTTTTCTTTCATATAAAAATTCCGGTAAAAATAGGAATAATGGGTATCAATATACGTTCCTATCAATTTATAATGTTGTCTGATATTTTCTCTTCTACGCAACCAGGAAATTATTTGTTAAATACACCATGTGTTCACACATCGAAATTTGTATGTTAGAGGTGCATCTCAGGATTCAACAATTAAAATACTTAGGTAAATATTGATTGGAACATTTAAAATTTATTCTCGTGAATTATAATAATGCATTTCTCCTGGTTTTATTTTATTGTGACTTGTTTTCCGGTCTTTCGAAATTTAACATTCCACCTTTACTATGGTAACTTCTATTCGCCTGCCAAGTGTTTCCACGTTAAAGTTATGTTTGCGTTGGAATCTGAACAAATGAAAAGAAACATAAGAAACCTTCGTCTATTTACTTTTTCATGTTTTTCTAGTCACAATATGTATGTCAGAAGCATTTTTAATTATTGATATATTTCAAATTAGCGAGCGCTCTTTGGTTTTTTGTTGGTATATATGATGCTCCTAACATATGCTTTCAGTGTGTAAAACTTTGTCGAAATTGTTTAAATGGTATGGCAGATATACAAATATATACAAAATATACCTAAAAAATTTTGTGTTCGTCATTTTTAAAGTAAGTACCTAATAAAACTCAATTACCTGCTTACCATAATTTGACCTAACACAGTTTTACTTACCTGCAAACTTGGGTGAAAATTGGTTTAGACGTGCTTGAGATATAATGAAAAATCTTTATTTCTTTATTTGGTGCTATTTTCCAAAATACTGAACCCACAACAAAATGCATCTCAAAATTTAATTCTTCGTCGATGCTTTCCCAGCATACAAAATTTGGTTGCACTCGGTTGAATGGTTCCCGAAATGACATATCACCCCAAATCCTAAAATGGCCGCCATTTTAAAAATAAGTGTCCGACGAGGTCAAAAACTATAAAAGTCAGGTGTCCTCACTAAGTACTATATGTGTACCAGGTTTGGTGAAATTCGGTCTACGAGTTCAAAAACTGAGAAAAGAGGGACACACACAGAGACACACACATACACACACACAGACACACAGAGAGGAGAGTTATCCCATAAGCCTTTCTTTTCTTCGGAACGTAGGCTAGAAAGTAACGGAATAATTCCTGTAACTTACCAGCATTAATTATTCTATTGAATAAAAAAAATGGTTTGGTGCAACTAAATTATTCGTTTTTATCAGGATGTGTACATTTTTCACTTAACAAAACAATATTTAGTTTTCTTTCTTATTTGTTTGCCACATACGTGTGAGATATGGGTTACACGAGTGAAGATTTATATGACTGTGCCTACATCAATTTCGTCTTTCAATAAAAAAAAAACACAATTGTACAAGAGTCATTCCTGGCACGACGAGGTGTTATATAATACATATAGTGGGAAATCAAGTTCTATACATGATTATTATGTAGATACGAATTTGCAAGTTACGTCTGGTTTTCATTTGAAATTGTTGCAGTGAAATTTATTGTTCCAGTATCAAGTTTAAATAAATACACCTAAAACACTGCGTTCATAGTAATTTCCACAAAAATTGTAAAACTGTCGGGCTGGTTACTGGATCAAAGGCAGTGAAACGACCCGATCTACTACAGCCAACAAAATGAATGCGGGTACTGGATCTAGCTGATTCTGTTGTCACCGGGCCACTAACAAACCCTCCAAACAAAAGGTTCATTCGATATCAACCAACGAGGTCTATCATGTTTTAGGGAATCAAGCCGATTAGCAAAACGAAATCAAGCACAAATAGATGAATGTCAAAACAACCAAAAGTGTACTGTACAGCTTGTTATTTTTTAAATTAATTATTTGCTTAACTAGTATAAATGTGGATTTGAAACAGAGTTCTCAACATTGACATCACCCGCCACGTTTTCCGCGCACGAACATCGGGTTGGATCGAATCGAACCCGGATTGCCGGTGGAAGGCCGGCGTGCTCATCGCCACGGCCACCGACCGAGTCAAGCACCCCAGGCTCCCGTCACAACGACTCTCATAAATGAGCGTCCTCCAAAATATAATTACCTACCGCTCTAGAAGCAGGATTGTATCCACGCCCATATGATATTTCGGCTCATCCAGCATCTCCAACTATGCCGCTATATATGGCACACCATTAATCAAATTTCCTTTTTTTATAGCTATTTTCTTCTCTTCTTCTCCAGAGAATTGCATTTTCTTCGCCATATGCTCCTCCTAAGACTCAAATAAAACAAATAAAAAAGTTTAATAAATAATGACGTCATTTAAATGCTCAGAAAAATATAGACTAGTAATTTAATCTTACGACAATATTATTTCACAATGAAAGGCTACGAAGTAATTTGTGTACGTGTCTATGGGTGGGTTATAAAACCTATTGAAATAGTGACATAATTTTCAAACATATATTACCTTTCAACTGTTTTTTCCCCTCGTTTCTGAAAATCTTCGACGTCATCGTACGCACATTTAGAACTCCCATTAGTTTCTGTTGACTGTGAGTGCCCTTTCCGAGTGGCTACAGCTCTTCACACTAAAGTAGTATTAATTTCACAATGACGTACAATTTTGTCATCAGCTGTGACGTTCCCTTCGGTGCCACATACGTCGCACTTGTATACCCACGTGCAGTGAAGTCCCGTACGAATCTCACTATGAACGTTCATTCTGCCAGTTGTGCAGACTGTATGGTGTTTCGCAACAGATTACAGCTGCGGGAGTAGGAATGCAGACCAGGAATCACTTCACTCAATGGAAGTGAATCGGGATGGTTCTCATTATTAAGAGGTGTGTAATCAGTCTCTGCTATTTCAAATCCTCCCCACTCCCATTATGATTTGGCAGCCACGCCTTCTAAATCAGTACTAGCATTATGGGCAATGGGAGAAGGTGGTATCTGTTTAAGGTCAAATTAAGCTCCATCACTGAAAAAAAAAATTGAGTTAGCCAATTATTGTTTAAAAAAGGTAACATATAAGGTAACTGAGGTTATTTGCATTGTGTTACTTGATTAAAAGAGCAGGCGGCTACCGCGAGGTAGACTTGTGAGGCAGAAGGGGCACTTACACACCAACAAATTTAAAAGTGACTTAAACATTTTGACTTATCCGTGATCATAATACATATCACGCGATATGCCAGTATTGGTGGTAGATACAGCTTAGAGGACAAGAAGAGTTCGTTTACACTATTGGGTTTTTCAAAATGGCTACAAACAAATTTTCTGAATGGTTACTATTATTTTCCAACATCAAACCTGATGAAGATCTCAAAAGTGAAAGCACAAAACAAAGTAACGGAAAGCGAAATCGTGTAATATGCGCCCATACTCCTAGTAACAAAAATAAACTTCAGTCTGTAAGAAACATTTTTTTACTACAATTGATTTGTCACCATACACTGCTACCGATAGATATGAGTGATTCGGGTATGTATAATTTAACTTAATCGAATTTTTCGTCATACTGGGCAGTATTAATTTTTTTTTCAAGATACGTAATTTACTGATTTTCAGTCATTTATCAATGACGATAATGATTTTTTTTAAACATTTACAATGAAATACATGCACACACCTATAATAATGTACATCCGATTGTTTCTGCAGACATTCAAACTTACGTTAAATCAGAAATTTTGTTCCACAGATACTAATAATTTCAAAACTTTGGAAAGCCGGTGGTTCACAAAACTGCGCAAGTGGCATAGGTGCACATGAACAAAAATACTTGGGTGTTCTTCCAAACCAGTGCAACTCTAACAAACAAGTCTGGACGACTACGAATGGCGAGGGTTTATCTTTGCACGTGCACCGCTATCATCTTGGATGTGTGATATGTCTAAAGGAATTTTTCCGGTCAGTTTGCATTCAGTTCATAATTTGGTAGCAGCCTTTTCTGTTTCTTTGCATATTATGTATCATGCTTAATTTGATCCAAAATATCATTACCGCTCCTTCTCCTCTTTTGTAAGATTCTGTGTTAGCATAAACCATATCTACATTATGTAAAATAGTTGTTATACAAAGGCGCTTGATCTTAATTGATGTAGGACTAACATATATAAAATATCAAGCAAAACATAGGTGAAAAAGACTATAGGCTAGGTCAGTTAGCTGTCTTTACCTGATCTAAATATTTGTAAACCGTTCGTAGCGCCCTCTGAAAGAAAACGTGTTGTTCGGAGAACATGCGTGCAATTCAAGTACGTTGATGTAAACTAACGTATAATGTATAAGTGAATGCTATTGCGTTAATATCTGGTTATGGCCGGTTATTTGTAGTCGCACGCAGTCCAGAAACCTAAACTAACATGGCGGTGAGTTATACTCAGTGTAGTAGCGAGTACTAGGATTCAAACCAAAATCCAACACGTCAAACACAGACCTCTTAGTATCTACGCACATTTACGAGTCATAATTTTAAATTTGATTTGCAACATTACATTGGGTTTCATTTGAAGTTAATGACTTTATTATTTACCATTACCCTTAAAATGTCGTTAGCTGAGTTTCGATACCTACGCAAGAGTTCCATTAATTTATATTTGGCATCGCATATGTCTAATCAAAAGATGAAACCAAAAGAAAATCGAGTCGAGTTAAATTTAATCATTTCAGTCACGTTGCTGCCCTACTTTTAGAAAATATTCTGTGGCGTCACCACGTTGCAACGTCGAACACCACCGTGGAATTAATTGGCTTCGCGTGTCCTATTAAACTTTCGTGATTTACTGACAGCATACAGTTTTTAGATTCGGAAAATAAATACGAATCCCCAGGTCGCCGAACTGTATCAGTTAGTTCGTAAGCATATTTGTTTTTCATAAATTTTATTTAGACTTTACACTTTCTTATCTTAGTTCAGTGAATTATTCGCATTGCCGCATAACTTATGTATAATTATTTATACCTTACTTGAAAATAAATATGGCATATTAATGTATTTTCACATTTATACAAAAAAAATAACAAAACCAATTTAAAAAGTATATTTTCTTATTGTGATTTTTAAATAGATATATTTTTTAATGATAGGCCTGGATATCAGTGCAAAATGCTAAGGCATTTACTGACCTACTATTCGTCGTGAAGTAATTGAGATGATGCTAGCACATGTGATGGGTTTCTCTAGTGAAGATTTTCCAAACCCACTGTAGTAGCTAGGAAGGTTTCGCGTCTCGTCAACAGCGGGGTCATTATAAATGGAACCAATGCCTCTTGCAGCGGAGAGGAAATATAGTATGGCGTATAGTAAAGAACCATCACGACATTCACTATGATGTCTTTGGAATACCAGGGTGGGGTGGAGGTATAGAAATCAATATGACCTGACTGGAGTCGAATCTGGCCCCTCACGAATGCGAGTGAAGTGTGTCACCACAACCTCGCTCGCTATTTACATTCTAGATAGAAAAACACTAATAACCTAATCAAACACTAGTAGTTGCTTATATTGCATCGCAAGTTCTACGAGCTTCCCAAAACACGTTATATTAATGCCAAACCATCATCTGATGCTATTTTAATGGACCAATGGTCACAAAAAATATTTCTCTTTTGTAACAAAAAGTGTTTAGTGCGAAGTTGGTTACGTAGTCATTATTAATGTTATTATTTATTTTTACGAATTCTACAGACTTATTTATGACGGTGGCCCATTGCAATGTACGAAATAACAAAAAGCACAACTTAAGTCCCCAGAAACGCGCGGATGGTTGTTTTGTTAAGTAGTTAGTCACTTGGGCCTATAGGAAAGTGTTCAGCTCTGTTCAAAGATCGTGATTTAGATCACTGTCACGTTTCAAGCTTTATGGCTGGGCAAGCAAATTTTATTGTGTATATGTATTTAAAATTTTTGGCGAAAATGATGAAAATGTATTTTTTTACCCATTTCACAAGATTCAGCGCAATTTAAAATTTGATTTTGTTATGATACAGGCTCGCAAAGAGGAAACCTGATTTAAAAACAACTGGAACAAACTCATTTTACTTATTCTAGCTAACGAAGTTTGGATTGGTCGCGAATTTTAAAGTGGTTACTCCTTGTTACCACTTTACCTGGCGGCTGTTGTTCAACGCCAACGTTTTAATTCCAAACGTCTCCCAACTATAGAAGACTGCCAAAGAACATCACTTCACTTCATATTCATTGAACCGGTATTATCTTCAAAAATATCTCGTTGGTACTGCCAGTTTGAAAGGTACTTTTTTCCTAGTTATGTACCACACCATTGTCACAAATAAAAGTTGTAGTTATTTATGCTTAATGCATTGATGGGCAGCAGTGTTCATATATCTATTTTATGATTATTCTTACCCTTAAATATTTAATATCTTTCAAATCAATATACCGATTGGTCCATTTTCAGAACCACGATAGAGTTTCGATGTTTTTAAATGCATAATTTTAATTATTTTGGAAAAAAATATCCTTACTTTTTATTGTTTAAAAATTCTTAATGACTATAACATTGAACACAATAAGACACGATTAGTGATTTTCAAACTTGATCTAATCATTGACTCAAAGTATTTTTGTGCAACTTTAATCAGTTAAGAAATAATGGCAAATAATTGTCTCTATATTTCGTTATATGCCATACATACATCATACATACTCAAATACACACACATATATATGTATATATATATATACATATATATATATATATATATAAACTTTCAAACTGATGGTGTTCTGGATTCGGTGGGCCTTGTCCAGCGAAAATATAATTACATTTCATAAAAGTCGTGACATTGTACTATCCACAACAGGTATGTTTTTCATAAAATCTACAAAATAAGAAAATCTGTATTACATTTCTTTTTGTCGAAAAGATATTAAAGTTTTTGTAAGTATACTCCATTTAATATAATAGTTTATAAGCTAAGTATAGCGCTGAACTACTCAAACTGAGCTTACGTGTGTATGTGTAGGTATATATGTGTGTATATATACCCACGCACACAATAAATTAAAAACATGCTCTGTAAGGACAAATAGAACCCTATTGCACACATCGCTGAAAATTATTTAAGAAACGTATGTTAAAATAAATATTTGAGTTGTTTTGTATAACCTTACAATTTGCTAATAAAACAGTTAAATAATTCTGTATGCGCTCAAAGCAAAAAAATATATGTCATCCTTCCACATATTTATAACACGCACCTGCATTGTGTCACATAATTACATCATATAGCTACATAAGCTACGGAAACAGGCTTATTTGCCAGAAGGGATCTTCTTTTATATGAACGCATTACACGAACCTACTCTGTTATGACTTATTTTCCACCAACCTAAATATGCATGAGCGAGGAAGTACAGTGAAATAGTTTAGAAAACTTCGTCATCATTTACATCGAAGGAAGTTGCAAGCCAATACGGGTCGAGGCTGTCACTAAAGGTGCGAGTCATACTAGTTAAATGTTTCGATGGGNGAAGGAAGTTGCAAGCCAATACGGGTCGAGGCTGTCACTAAAGGTGCGAGTCATACTAGTTAAATGTTTCGATGGGAAATAATTTAAGTATTCAGTAAAATAATTAATGATAACTTCGTTACTTCCAACCACCCAAATTAATTACACGTAGTAAATAAAATTAACAACTTACTTTAATTTTTCATGAACTTGCTGAACACATTCTGTGGTTGCAATTCGTACAACTTGTTGGTTTTCTTCGNGAAGGAAGTTGCAAGCCAATACGGGTCGAGGCTGTCACTAAAGGTGCGAGTCATACTAGTTAAATGTTTCGATGGAAATAATTTAAGTATTCAGTAAAATAATTAATGATAACTTCGTTACTTCCAACCACCCAAATTAATTACACGTAGTAAATAAAATTATTAACTTACTTTAATTTTTCATGAACTTGCTGAACACATTCTGTGGTTGCAATTCGTACAACTTGTTGGTTTTCTTCGNAACTTACTTTAATTTTTCATGAACTTGCTGAACACATTCTGTGGTTGCAATTCGTACAACTTGTTGGTTTTCTTCGGAACCGCAGTCTTTTTGTCGCGATAACTGTGGAGCAGTATTGCGTCTCTTCGTGACTTTAGAGCATTTGTTTATTTTACATTTAAGATACCGTCTACCGTTTATAAATGAACATCACTACGTGTAAAATTGCTACAGTATTTCGTGATGCTAATTATCTTTTCGACATATTAAAACCACCAACCACCATTGTAGGGCGAGGTTCACGTCTCAGACAGTACCATTAGAGTGGACGGGTAACAGAATCGTTGGGAGCGGAGTAAACGTTTGGCCTGGGAGGGTGACTCTGGATAGGGCCTACGAGTTCTTATTAAACTTTGACGATTACGTGTATACCAACATTGAAGATACACACAAACTTGAATAATTTGTAAAGTGAATGGAATTATGCGCAAAGTAACACATGTTTATAGTTTCAATCATATTGTTTTTGTTCGTACAAATATTTTTCGTAAAAAAAGTAATATGGTAAGTTATTTTCTGTTTATGGAGCTTGGTGCAGTAGTGAATACGTTTTGGTGGCACCCCTGTTATTTGAAACTGTATGTTTCGTGTGTTTAAACACTGTTCTTTCGTAATCCTTTCAAAGACGTTAAACAAGTTTGTTAAAAGTTTTTTAATGTTCTGGCTGTACGAAAAATACACATGTCTATGTATTTAACATGAATCCATGCTTATATGGGTACGGCATTAATGAGTAACAAGATTTTGAGTGCTTGTTGCAAAAATTCTAACCTAAAATTAATTGTGAAAATCTTAACGTACCGATGAAATATACTATTAAAAACTCGTGAATTCTTAAAAGTTGAAATTTTTTTACATATATTTCACAAGTATATTGAAGCTTGTCATTTACAAATGTTTGACAATATTGCATAATCGTGGAGCCATCAATGCCGCCCTGCAGGGACAAAACTAATTTCCTATTGAAAATTTAAAAGAAAATAATGTTCTATGAAAAANGCCATCAATGCCGCCCTGCAGGGACAAAACTAATTTCCTATTGAAAATTTAAAAGAAAATAATGTTCTATGAAAAAATATTAGCTACGTAAAACATTAATTTATTTTCCTGCAAATTATTTTATTTGGGTCCTAAAATATTTAATAACNAAAAATATTAGCTACGTAAAACATTAATTTATTTTCCTGCAAATTATTTTATTTGGGTCCTAAAATATTTAATAACAGTTCAGTGAATGGTTACCTAATAGATTTTTACGCTGCGGGGTTGGCAGTAAATAATCGTGTACAGCCCCGAATCAAGGAAGCAAATAAGAAACAAGGACACCTGGAAGTGCCAACTCTTTCTCCTTACATGCTCCTTGCATTTGGCAACCTT
>NQII01000011.1:1634986-1689277 GCA_002778355.1 Clitarchus hookeri
GGGAGGACCTAAACGTCAGACAGACATCCTGGCGCCACCAGAGTGGTGGATCGCATATACCATAGGCTTTAGAATTCCGAGTGCCAAAACGTGCAATATTCTTGTAACCATTTTCCGTTTCAATGTTACTAAAACTGGATTGTTTTATTATGTGTAATGGATGTCAGTTTATGTACGTATTGCATGACAGTATTATTTTTCGGGTTCGGTTAATGTTTATAATTTTACAAACAGTTGACATTTATCGGTTTCTGATAATTCGTGTAAAGAAATTACGATTTTTATTTTAATATTAAAATAGTGTAGATTCTTAGTTTGTATAATGGACTTGTGAAATTCCAAAAATCACCACATAAAATTGATTAGCTCTTGAGATTTTGGCTACAAGAAAAAAAAAACACAACTTTGAACGCTTGCCACGCGAAAACTATAAGCCGCAGAGACAATTTTTTCTGCCCAAAAACTAAGATGACTAATGCCAATAAGTAGGCATTATAAAAGTTGATAAAATAATATTTGGTCCAACTGCCTTAACTCTGCGAACACCATGCTGCTGGTAATATATCGGAACGCCGCCAATCACCAACTAAATCCTGTTAACCTACTTGCCAACCGGCAGCCTAACCAATTGGGCATCTTTCACAGACCATAGTAGCCATTCCCATACAAAGCAATTCCCAAAGCCTGTATTTGCCGCCGAGACAGTTTGTTTTCCAAAGTAGCGACACCCGATTTTCGTGAAAAGACTTCCTCGCGTGATAGATTCCGGTACACACTCCGGATACATCAGCACGTTTCTTTTGCTTGTTGGCTGTGAGTCTTTGCGAGAAGATACACTTACTCTTGACTGGCCAATCACAATCAGGTGTCTCCGATACTGACCGTCTGTGATTCGAGGGCAGACACATAAGGCGCATGCCACGTAAGTCACCCAATGATGAAAGTGGACCTGAGTTGAATTGTTGCGAAATGCAACTATAGTCCTTTCACGGTTTCTTCCAACTTTTCTGAAGCCCTGCTAAAGTTATGCTTCCGTGATATTCCTCCACCTCTTGCAAACAAAGCTTAAATAAGTCTGGAAAATTACACCAAAGGGACAATGCACTGCGTTCGTGCGCATTCAGTTACGTGATAATTTGCATGAGAACTATTTCTTACTAGACATTTCCAAAACACCTATTTCCTCACTGTTTTTATTCATGTTAATTATAAATGAAACGATATAATTTATAGACAAAATATTAATAAACTTTAATTTAATCAAAAATAAATTTATATTTACGTTGACAAAAGTATAAAATGTTTGTGATACAAGGCATATGTAGGAAACAGCCAAATACGTCCTGCATAGAGTAATTTTTTCAAAGTTTGATTTAGAGAAATGAAGAAGCCGCGAATAAACTATAGTCCATAATTATTTAAGCATAAATCGCAGAACTCTACTGATTGGGTTACGATACAAATTTTTTTCAATATCGGCAACGTACATCCTGATTGCTTCTCGTAGAAGTTAGCCTAAGTTGTGTTGAGTACCTACACTGTCAAAAAAGTTTCCGGTTAACTTCCTAAACTGTAATAGAAGTTTTTAACCTTACAATGTATGGAAATAAAACCACACATCAAGCTGCAGATGTAGGAATGTTTAGCGTCGATAAAATACAAAGTTGGGAACTTCTCTACGCATTTGCGAGTTTCCTGAGCAACTGAAGGAACGCTACAATTAATGTATAAAGGAATGCATTACCATTCCCGCTTTCTCACTAAGCGTATACACTGGTACGGTAAATTTCCGAATAAAGATCTTAGAGCGTACTGCAATGAAGCTGCTTCTTCCTCGTTAGCGCTCCGCCACTGTGGCCGCAAGCATAATTACTACGTCAAACAGTGTTGGTAGTGGGGTGGAACGTGCTGCTAAGTTAGCGCCACGTTAGGCCGGATAACAACCGCACACAAACCCCACCAGTTGCGGGGAGTTTGCGTAATGGGGCGAGAAGCTCACGTCAGATCCACGTTGGCGAGCCCCGGGCCCTGGAATAGGGGCTCTTGCAGGGTGGAGTGGACGGGGGTGGTCCAGGCCGAGGCAGAGTTGCCGTAGGGATGCTGGACCGCAGCAATCTGCGGGCCGCGGCCGACCGCTCAATTAGCCGCGTTGTTTCGCCGACCCCTCTCCAGCCTCTCCAGCCGAGGACGTCCAGCGAAAGACCCCCGACACCGGCCACAGAGTGCTTAAGAATACGGAGGTGAAACAGCCCGCCAACCCCAGCCGCACTCGCCGGCAAAATGGCGTCGCTGGCCAGCGGCACGTTGGGTCCACAGACTAATAATGAGGTAGACCACGTATTCTTCTGCGCATGTACCCAACATCGACCTACCGCAAAGGAACACGTCCGTCAAAGTCACATGGTCAACCGCGATGAGCCTGTTTCTCTATATCGCAATTTTCAAAATACGAGCACTTTTATATGAATAAATTACTTTTACCAATTTGAATTTAATCAAACTCCATTGAAAATTGGTTAGAGGAAGTATAAAAACATCTTAAAGGCAGTTGTTTACAAAACAGTTTAACCTCAATTCCAATACACGCTGTTTTTGCTAGTCGTATTGGCAGAAAAGCAGTTCAGTGTTGGGACACGGAGACTGATTGTGCGCAGCCAGAGAGATCGATCTACCTCATCTCTTGTCTATGGTCGGGACGCCGTGCGCCTGGTATAGCGTGCTCGCCAACCGGCAGTCTAGCAACTACATGATTATCCGCAGCACGCGGTAGCCAGTCAGACGAGAGACCCATCCCGCAGCCTAGCGCAGCCAATCAGCGAAAGAGTATACCCACACCAGCAGTCGCCACGCCATTTTATTTCTGAATGTTGGACGCGGTGGTGTTGTGGTTACACTAATCGCCTCCCACCTAGGCGGACCGGGTTCGATTCCCGGCGGGGCCTCTCCCGGATTTTCGCATGTGTGAATCGAGCCGGACGATGCCACTGGTCGGCGGATTTTCTCGGATATCTCCCGTTTCCCCTGCACGTGCATTCCGGCGCAGCTCCACACTCACTTCACTTCAACCTTATCAGCTCTGAATACCTCGATGTTAAGAGCCGCTCAAATTTCTTCACTGACTCAATCAGACACAAGGCCATTTACCAGAGCCTCCAGCAAATGGGTGCGCTTACATAAAAGAAACCGCTACGCCATTTCGTCTCTGCGTATTTATTTACTTTGTGGAGACGGTAAGTCTTCTCAAAGATTTCTCTGCTTACAATCAAGGATTATTAAGAACTCATCTCGGGGAAAAAAAAACTTAAAATGAAGGATAAGTGTGACATAAGAGGCTTGGGCTTAATAAATTTCCGCTACATTATATCGGCCGATTTATACTTTGAGCCCGCACAAAGCGTCAAACGTAATGTAGCATTATCCCAGCACATGAGCTATAAAACTGTCCCGCCGCGGTATAAAAGAAAAGCCGTTCTTTAGCGTTCCTTGGTAAGATATTTATAGAGAAAGCCGTGTGTCCGGGCTTCGCTTTACGACGCAATTCCGCAACGAGCAGGGCAGTAAAAGGAGAATGGACTACTTGTGGTGGCGGTGGAGGCTGCCTGGCGTGTGACAGCCCCTGGGGCGGAGTGATCCGCAGCTGGACCCCGTGAACCAATCCCCTGTAACAAGCCCCTGCACTTGCTTCGTGGCTAATTGGACACGGTTTAAACCCCCTGCTTAGTTGCTTCTCTCAGCCCATTCTCGGCCACGTGGAGGAAGTGAGGCTGCAGTGGACCCAAGGTAGCTAGATCTTACGTTCTACCCGTAACGTTTACGTTTTATTCTTACTTTTCACCAATTGTTTATATATTTATGACTCATATTGGGAAGCTCAAAACTAATGCCCAGGTAAGGACACCCAATTTTCGCGAAAATACTTTATAGCAAGTTGTATTAATTTGCACTTTAGTACAGGTCCACTTTCGTGATTAGATGATTTACGTGTTACTGGTTCAAGGTGTCTTTCCCACGAATCACAGTCATATAATATCTCAGTAACCTAATTCTGATTTGCCCGCTAAGCAATAAAACGTCTTCTCAAACAGATGTGCGGTCAATAAGCGAAAGAAAACTGCTGATATTCTAGTAGCTAGACAACTCCAAATTCTCGCAGTCAGGTGGCACTGATTCATGGCTACCGAATTTCCTCCGTTAAGCAAGTAAACAAATGGGATGATTGCAATTTTCATTAAATAAGTATAATTTTTTTAATCCCTTAAATTGTATTCTGTTAAAAACCTACGAAAATAATAAATTTTGTTCTTTGCACTAAAGCTGGTAAATGAAGAAATATGTCTAAATGTTGTGTTTAATATTCGGTTTTAATACTGGGTTTAGCAAAACATTGTGTAACGCAATTACTTCAATTAAATACGACAGCACAATAGAAAAATTTCTTCTCATGACAGCTATATTTATTTCGATCTAAAATGTGTAACCTTCAATTGTCACTAAAATGGGCATGTTTACAAAAGCTCGATGTGTATTTCTACAATTCACACTTTTAAGCAGCATTGAAGGGCGAGTTACAAAATAAAGATAATACGTGATAGTCTTTAACACAAAGCGCCTTGCGGTAGAAACTTTTCATATATCAAACTCATCCGAAATAAACTCGTTTTGTTCCTAGCCTGAGTATAATTAACATTTTCTTCTGTAAAACAATTTCTTACGGTTTTCCCTCGTATCCACGAAATTATGGGATATTATTTTAAAACTCCTAGGAAATTGTAGTTATATTAAATCAGGCTCGATTGTATTGTGATATTTGGACTGTGTTGTTAGATATTTTTTGTATTTTAAACCAAAGATATCACAACTGAGTTAAGGTGGTTCACCATAAACTGAACTATTTGGAAATCAACGTATTAAAAAAACACTGGCCGTAACTGCATATATTTTAACGTAAGCAATGACCGCGATACTCACAAGATGACAACCAACTACGAGAAATAGCTCCATGTTTTAACGTCTTCCTAGCAGCAACGTTACAATTTTTTTTGGTTATCTACAATTCGGTTTCTTTTTGTTATATGCAAATAAGAATGAATTATTCGTTATTGTAGCACATTTATATTTCTGACTTTTTCGCGTCACCAGCCTGACACAACGTTATAGTTACCTGTTTCATTGTATTTTTCCCTGTCAGCGCTTGTGTTTCAACAAAATTTGTTCACGACTAAAGTGATTATAAGTGTCAGTTCGTAACTCCTGGAATAAAATTTATATTAACGTAATAAATAAAATATTTTTATGCATGTTATAGGTGAAGTGACAGTGTTTGATATTACTTTCTGCTGTATTTAAACGTCGTTTATTGTCTCGGAAATCCCTCCCTTAAATCATCTTGAAATAATCACATAATTTACCGACCTGGAAAATGTGCTGCTACATACAATTGAAGCTGGTATAAATTTTAAACTTGAAACAAACTAGAAGAAACTTGGGATGAATTTGTTTGGTTATATTTGCGATACGTGATGCAGTTATGAGAGCTTTATTGTGTGCCAGTTGTGTTGACACTTGTTTCATGTCATTGTAATTCAATTTTTTTTCATTCATATTTAATTGGTAGTAAACCACATAATTTTTTTTTATATTGGAACGTACTCTAGTTATGCTCAATTATTTTGTTTATTCAATTTTAGGTTGTAAAACTAACTGTATCATATGTAAAATGTGTACTGTTTACATATTTACTTGATATATATATATATATATATATGTATAATTTCGTTTAAAAAATTAAAATTTTCTTAATGTTTATTAATTATCTACGTACTTAATGTTGTGTAAATTCTTATTGTCAGTTCGCAAAAGGAAAAATGTGATTTGTGATTTATTTATTACATGTAGTTCTCGACTTTCGAGTTATGTATTGATTAATCGCACGAGACCATGAAGTCCGGAGCATACCCTACTATATAAACGTTTTCGTTCAGGTTAATTCCTTCTTATTCGCAATTACGACATTCAACATGAAGTCAGCTAACATTTTTATGTTGTGGAATCTTTCGGCATCCTTGTGATGTTATAGTATGCCCATCCGCCGTTTTGGGTAAGTTGGTTTGCAGAAATTTTCTTTCATTCTGCCGTGATCGTATTTTGTGTGCACGATCATTTTTCAAGCATTTTTCGATTTTTGTTGCATAGCGGTCCGACTGATGGCTTAACCTCGTGGTCAATTATCCATCCTTTCTGGGGTGTGCGCTGCACACCAAATTGTGGCATGGTCGTTTTGCACCACGATTCCACTTCTTTGGCCAGCACTGCAGTAACATCTAAAATGTTTTCGTCGTCCAAGTAACATAAATTATTTCTTTTTGCCTGCTGCATGTGCTCGGGAGTGCTCCGAACTTTCTTTCTTTGATTGACGACTTTCTGACGTGACGTCCTAAAAATTTTTTTTAACTCTTTGAACAATACATCTATAATGTTTATTTCTGCTTAATTAAAATAAAGAAATATTTATAAAACAGTATTGTGCTCAAATTTATAATTTGAAATCAAGCGATCGCGGTTACCCGACGAAGTAGTAATCGCCATACTATAATTCAATGATAAAGGAGTTTACAAGTTTCAAAACTACTTTCTTAACTATATATATATATAGGTATATATATATATATATATATATATGTATATAATACTCACAAAAATGTTATTTATAAATATATATTTTTATTTATGTTTCTGTTATACCTAAAGCAAGAAACAAAGTATCCAAATAGTTCTTGTTATAAATAATAAATGTAATTTTTTTATATATGGTTTATCTGTTGTATGCCAAGAGAGATAGAAAGAAGCATATAACATTTGTTTTAAAGAATTTTACTTTTCATGATTTACATGCCCTATTATCGTCCATAGATAACAAATTATATATATATANTTTGTTTTAAAGAATTTTACTTTTCATGATTTACATGCCCTATTATCGTCCATAGATAACAAATTATATATATATATATATGTAAAGGTAATAGACACTCTTAAGGTGTAATTCCATTTTCAAATAAATGGAAGGTAGGATCTCTAGATTCCTGTGTAGAATAGCTGTTCTTTACTACTGAAATCATAAATAATGGGCGTGCTCCTCTTTTGATTATTACAAAATATTTATATGTATATATATTTGTATTTATATACGTATATATATATATATATACATACAGACACACATATCTTTTTGTAATNTTTGTTTTAAAGAATTTTACTTTTCATGATTTACATGCCCTATTATCGTCCATAGATAACAAATTATATATATATGTAAAGGTAATAGACACTCTTAAGGTGTAATTCCATTTTCAAATAAATGGAAGGTAGGATCTCTAGATTCCTGTGTAGAATAGCTGTTCTTTACTACTGAAATCATAAATAATGGGCGTGCTCCTCTTTTGATTATTACAAAATATGTNGGCGTGCTCCTCTTTTGATTATTACAAAATATGTATATGTATATATATTTGTATTTATATACGTATATATATATATATATACATACAGACACACATATCTTTTTGTAATAATCAAAAGAGGAGCACGCCCATCATTTATGATTTCAGTAGTAAAAAAACAGCTATTCTACACAGGAATCTAGACATCCTACCTTCCATTTATGTTCCATCCTTGTGTTGTAACAAGAGTACTTATGGGTTCTCTAGTTCACGACACGAAGGTACAGCATAATAACTGTCTGGATGTGTTAATCTGTATTTACATCACTCCCCAAAATCCAATTTACGAGTTCGTACCTCGGCACACACGTTACTCATTTTGAAACAATAACGTCATGAATATGTTTAATACTGTTCGTCAAACGTTCCTTGAATGTTGTGAATATTATGTTAAAACATTATTACAACGTCTGGCCGAACGGGATAGTTTGTATTAACCGATACAGGTCCTATTAAAAATTAAGTACTACCGTCCACTACTAACCTTCAAGGTAAGTCATTCGGGTGGGAAAGTCTGATTCTGCAATAAATGTGTGGAAACTGTTTCATGAAATACATTGTTGTCAGCTAGGTATTGTTTTGTTAGTATTATGATGAAGTTACGTCGATGTCAGTGTAGGCATTCAAATTTTATAAGCTAAAAGTATTTTTTTTTTCGTAAGCAAAAGTTAGCGTTATGTGTTTTAAAATCTGTGTGACTGGATGAATTCTTGCGAAACTTTCATCGAGTGATACATATTACTGTTTAATGATGATTTAAAAATTTGTATCAATTCGGATAAGCCATTCAGTTACATGAAAATTATTTTTTTTATTCGTTATGTAATAGCAACACCCGCCATTTTGTTTTTCATAGTTTCGTAGTAAAATATTTATTTTACGCTATTTCAGTAGAAATTTCAATTAGTCTTCAAATATATTGGCAAAGATTTTATAATACTCTACTTAAAAAAGAATATCAACGTACTTCAGTTCAAAGCATGAAAACTAGCTACCCATTTTTTTTTAAAATTATATTCGTAATTATTTTTAAAAATATTTTTAACTCATTTAACGATGTTTTAAGACATGTAGTCTTCTACATGAAGGAGTGTCTTTCTTAAGGGTTTGATGGGCATAACTAGAGACACCCGAATTTCGCGAAAAGATTTACGCATTTGTTATATTTAAATACACTACGGGCATACCAGTAGATTTATTTTTTCTTATTGGCGGAATTTCTTTGTGGGAAGACATTTTCTTACTTGACTGGCCAACCAGAATTAGGTAACTCCGATAAGTAAGCCTGTGATTCGCGGGTATACACCTAAGACGCGTAACACTTAGATCATCCAATCAAAAAAATTGGATCTGAGCTTCACTGTTATGAANGCGGGTATACACCTAAGACGCGTAACACTTAGATCATCCAATCAAAAAAATTGGATCTGAGCTTCACTGTTATGAAATACAACTGGTCGTGAAATCTTTTCGCGAAATTCGGGTGTCCCTAGGTATAACGGCAGAACGTTTCAGCTATTCATGCCAACCACTGGCATCGTCCGGCACGATTCCTATTTGTAAAAATTAGTCGTCAAGATTAAAAGAGAAATATGATTTTTTAGAAAAATTGAAGAGTTATTAAAATTGCACACGAAAGTCCAGTTAAAACTACCCTAGTTTTCGGTACAGAACACAATTAAGAATAAGAATAATTAACAGAACCATTGAATGCAAATAAAAAACACAGATCAATTTATAACAAAAATCAAGGAAATTTGATCCAATCTTTAAGGAAGCACGTTAATAACAAATGGAACACAGATACAAACCAGGAAAAAAGGGATCAATGTGAGACAATACAAAGAATAGTCCGACATGTTGTTGGTCAGGGACGCCAATTCTCTGGCGTATATGCTGTTCACGGTAAAGTGAGCACTTCTGAGGTCCTAGTTACTTTTTTATTTAAGCCATATTTTATCGTTTGACCACCTTATCAAATAAATATTGCCATGTAAGTAATAAACACAGCGTGTATTTTCCACTACACTCGGAAGTTTACGTGTAAGGCTAAAATTAAGAATATATTTTTGACTATTATTTCAAATGAGAGGGCTTTCAAAAGTGCTCTCTTTACCGTGAACAGCCTATATGCGACTGGAGTCCGCGGAATAAGCTGATATAACACCTCTGTAGTATTAAGTAATATGTGACAAGTGTCCATCGTGCTCTGTGCATGTTGGATGACGTTTCAAAATAAGTTATTAATTCCGTGTTTGAATGTCGAGTGGTTAGACTACTCGCCTTCCATTTAGGCGAATCGGATTCGATACCAGGTGGGGTCGCTACCGGATTGTCGCATGTGGGTATTGTGCCGAACAATGTCGCTGGTCGGCGGGTTTTCACGGGGATCTCCCATTTCTCCTGCTCTTACATTCCGGCACTGCTCCATTCACATCTCGTTTCACCCTCATCGGCTCTGAAGACCTCACTGTTATGAACAGCCCAAATCCCACTTTACATGTCANTTCACATCTCGTTTCACCCTCATCGGCTCTGAAGACCTCACTGTTATGAACAGCCCAAATCCCACTTTACATGTCAACTGATAAAATTTGACGGGGAACTAGTCTGCCATGTCATTGTTTCGATGCAATGAAATGCAACGGAGTGTAATTCAGTTGTTTACTAGTGTTGCGAATATTCCGGGCCAGACAGGCAGCTTGTAGGCTGTTCATGGTAAAAAGAGTTCTTTCGAAAGCCTTGTTTAAGATATATTTGTATGGATATTGTGTATTATTCCGTCGCAAGTAAAATTAACATAGCCNTTCACATCTCGTTTCACCCTCATCGGCTCTGAAGACCTCACTGTTATGAACAGCCCAAATCCCACTTTACATGTCGACTGATAAAATTTGACGGGGAACTAGTCTGCCATGTCATTGTTTCGATGCAATGAAATGCAACGGAGTGTAATTCAGTTGTTTACTAGTGTTGCGAATATTCCGGGCCAGACAGGCAGCTTGACTCTTCCACTTTCCACGTGCATAGACGACCAACAGTGCCAGAGACGGGAAGTATAGGATTGATACACTCATTTTACGCACCTGCTGAGTTGACATGGACGGCTCACACGATGCTCTGCGGCAGTGACAGAGAAATACTTTTTATCTTAGGAGTTATCTATGTGTTTGTAGGCTGTTCATGGTAAAAAGAGTACTTTCGAAAGCCTTGTTTAAGATATATTTGTATGGATATTGTGTATTATTCCGTCGCAAGTAAAATTAACATAGCCNCTTTCGAAAGCCTTGTTTAAGATATATTTGTATGGATATTGTGTATTATTCCGTCGCAAGTAAAATTAACATAGCCATGAGTTTATCACTTTATTCATGCGTCGGTCAAGTGAAACTATAATGCTCTTATGTAAGTAAATATTTTACATATTTGCTAATTATTATTCTTATAGGCGTTTTAAAAACATAAAGTAAAATAAATCATTTTGGTAATCACAAATGTTTACGTAACCCTTTTCATTCAACGTTAAGACATAGAACAATAATCCCACCGTTGTTACTAACTTTACTGGGCGCATGGCTGTTATTGTACTCGTTTAAATATATGCAGGTGGGGGCAGTGACATTTTTCAATTATTGNCTTTACTGGGCGCATGCCTGTTATTGTACTCGTTTAAATATATGCAGGTGGGGGCAGTGACATTTTTCAATTATTTACTTCAAATGTTCTCACTTTATCGCGAACAACCCTTATCAGAGTGACTAGCAGTGTGGAAAACTGATTGGTAGAGANACTTCAAATGTTCTCACTTTATCGCGAACAACCCTTATCAGAGTGACTAGCAGTGTGGAAAACTGATTGGTAGAGATGGATTCAGCTATATACACGGCCTCGAACATCCCTGACTGCAGTTTCTGTGTGGTCTTCTGTGTTGAGTGTGAGTGGATTGGACGAGGACAGCGGACTTTGAGGCGATGGCGAATGTACCTCAGTATGAGCGCGCGTGCATGCAACTTCAGTGGAGGCAGGGTTATAGCGACGTACTTCCAGCGGTCGGAGAAAATAGTGCAGCTGTGGTGAGATGTTGGAGTGTTCCCAGGATTGTAATGGAGAGTAAAGAAGGTGATTAATCCATGGGACAGCGAAGAGACGCGGCTTATTTGAAGGAAGACCGGAATTTTACCATTAAGAGTGTACGTTAGGTATTATGCATCTTGCTGTTCAATTTTTACTAAAGCATCTGGCTTAACACATTCAGGCCCAGTGTAAGCAGATTACATATAGGTTATGTTTGGCCGGTACTGTACACTGCTAGATCTTCCCTGTAGTTGATTTGTAAACCGTGCTATTGACTTGGGTTATGACTAGTCCATATTACTACCACCGAAAATAAAGTCTGTACCTCACTGTTTGTAACAACGAAACAAATGTTGCGTTGACTTTAATACGACGAGCATTAAAAAATATGCTGTTTGCAACATCTGAAAACCGTGAATTACAGCGGGTTTGAAAATTGTAAAATTTAGTATTGATTATTGCTGAAAACACAGTTAACTATTTTTATTGTAGGTAGTCATTTTCTATGAAACTGGACTGTTGTATGTAAATGACTAGTGTGAATAATTAGTGATAAAAATTATATTGTTGAAATAGAAGATGTGTGTAATTTTTATTTATAATACAGTAACAATATTAATTAATTTGGCTGTTTTAATTTTTCCAATTAGAACTTTAATTCTTTCCCAAATCTGGTCGAGCCTAGGTAATATCAAAACAACTGCATTTCTTTGAGGCTATAATAATATTTGCTGATATCCCTTGAAAATTGTTTCAGGTAAGCATTTATTCAGTTTTTATGACACAAATGACAAAAACTATCCACTAAAGCGTATCGATGGGCGGAGTTTAATGTTCTGTTAGATGTTTTAATTACCATAAGCTGAGTACTTTGACTGGCAAATAAGTCGTTTAATTTATTAAAAAAGATATTTCAAAGACTTACTAACGACCTACTTATTTTTGAAAACTAGGATATTTCAAGGGGTATTTTATTGTCAGGCTATATTTCATAAATTTCTGCGTAGTAAAGAATTGATATTTCGTTAAATGTTGTCAGGTTCGTGGGGATAAACTTCTCTGATCGACCTAACAACACAGAATTCAGGCATTTGGCTGAAACAACCACCNTTTCTCGTAGTAAAGTTCGTAGCAGTTTTGTTGCATGTGTGAGTGGGCAAGCTGCGTGCGGGAGGGCGGGGAGTGGATATGCAAACCGTGAGCCGCGAGACACGTGCGGAAGGCGGCCAGCGCCTGCGCCAACGCTGCGTCGCGAGAATGAATTATTAACGACGTTTGCAGCTGATATGAAGTTGCTTTGGTCCTCCAAGCCTATTATAAAATTCGGGTATATCCTTGGTCTCATGAATTTCAAATACCTTGGCCTACAATCGACTAAGCTATACTTGGATCACCGACCGCACAAAGTAACGTACACCGGCGTGGAAACTTCCGAAATGGAAGCAAGAGATTTCTAACACTTGCTACCCTAAGGTGCCACGGTGGCTGAGCGGTTAGCCTGCTCGCCTCCCACCAACGCGAAACGGTTTTAATTCCCGGCCAGGTCACCGGATTTTCGCATGTGGAAATCGTGCCAGACGATGCCGCAGGTCGGCGAATTTTCTCGGGATCTTCCCTTTCCCCCGACCGTGTATTCCGGCGCAGCTCCATTCTTACCTACCACATTTCACCCTCATCAGATTTCAAGACCTCGCTGTTTAGAGCCACCCAAATCTCTTCATTTCACTTCATTACCCAAACATTTTTCCTTACTTTTTATGTACATATTTTACTCATTGTGGCGTCTCTCGCTACGATATCTGCACTAAAAAACCAGGTCACTAGTTTATATCAGTCAATAAAATGCTTGAAATGCTTCCAACTATAAGTCCAAATGTTTATNTAAAAAACCAGGTCACTAGTTTATATCAGTCAATAAAATGCTTGAAATGCTTCCAACTATAAGTCCAAATGTTTATAGACTTTACGATTAATCGAATGAAATAACAAGAATCGTCTTGATGTTGCAAGACACGACGTACGGTGTCTTTTGTTTTCGTACACTTATCTTTTAGACGGATGCTTTCAAATGTCATACAGAATATACTACATCAAATGTGTTTACAAATATGAAGAAAATTAATGTAATNTAAAAAACCAGGTCACTAGTTTATATCAGTCAATAAAATGCTTGAAATGCTTCCAACTATAAGTCCAAATGTTTACAGACTTTACGATTAATCGAATGAAATAACAAGAATCGTCTTGATGTTGCAAGACACGACGTACGGTGTCTTTTGTTTTCGTACACTTATCTTTTAAGACGGATGCTTTCAAATGTCATACAGAATATACTACATCAAATGTGTTTACAAATATGAAGAAAATTAATGTAATNAGACGGATGCTTTCAAATGTCATACAGAATATACTACATCAAATGTGTTTACAAATATGAAGAAAATTAATGTAATTTATAATTTAAGAAGAAACATTTATTTTGCTAGAATAAAACTTGTGTTCAACACTTTAAATGATGATGAGCCGATTGCACGTTTGGCGCTTACATGCACTGCTCTACTTAGTCGATTTGCAAATCTGCTTGCTTAACTAATTATGAAGTAGTTCTTTTATCAATGCGTATTCCGTACAAATGAACCACCTTGAAATGTTATGAAGCTGATCGAAGTCATACAAGCAGCTGTTTCTGTGGTTCGTTATGTAAGTACAGAGGATTCAATAAACAGAATGAGTATTAAAGAATTCCCCAATTTTTGAAGGTCTATAATATCAAAACCAAACAACCTAAAACCTTGATTGACCAATCAAATGAACCGTGGAACCGTGAANCTATAATATCAAAACCAAACAACCTAAAACCTTGATTGACCAATCAAATGAACCGTGGAACCGTGAAGTTTGTTTCCCATACATTCATAAATGTTCAATGTGACCACCATGAACGGCCATAACGACATCTACGCGATAATCAAACTCGTTCCACGCTCTTGTCAGCGTGCCAGGTGTTACGGTTTGGGTGGCGTTTTAAGTTGGAGCTATTTTCTAAAATGGCATACTGACAATATAGACAATATCCATCTCAAAATTTAATATTTTCACATTGTTCTGCCAGCAAACAAATTTGGTTTAAATCGGTTAAATGCTTCCCGAAATATGACATATCACCCAAAATTTTTTAATGACCGCCATTTAGAAAGTATGTGCCAGACGTGGTCCAAAATGATAAAGGTCAGGTGTCCTTACTAAGTTTTATATGTTAACGAAACTTGGAAAAATTTATGTTGAAGTGTCAAAAATTGAAAAATGGGTGGGAGGGGTTACGCACAGACACACACACAAATACATACCCACACAGATNTTGAAGTGTCAAAAATTGAAAAATGGGTGGGAGGGGTTACGCACAGACACACACACAAATACATACCCACACAGATACACAGACAGGAAAGTTATATCATAAGCCTTTCTTTACTTCGCCAAAATTGGCGAGAATTGGTTGAGTATAACGTAGGTTATGCATACGTTATGTATGTATATGTATTATGTTATGTATAATAGCATAACGTATGTTATGCTATTATAGGCTATTATAGGCCAGAAAACGTAACTTACTGAACTTAGAGGTTTTTTCAAAATGATGGCCATATCAATATTTTATGTTAATTTGGTATAACAGCCATACCATTTAACCAATTCCAAACAAATTTTGTATGCTGGCAGTATCTATAACAACCATCATATAAACAAAAAATCATTTTGTCAGCCATTTTCAAAGAAAGCGCTAAATAAATTAATAAAGTTTTGGTGTAATAACTCTGGGAAAAAATTAACAGATTGCTACCATATTTTGCAAAAAAATAGTAGTGTGGCAGTTGATATGTACAAGTATGTTCATATATGCCCGACAATTATTTTCAAATTGGCGGCCATCTAGCTATTCTAGCATAGTATGCTATATCTTCAAAACCATCTGATCAATTCCAATGTAATGTTCTATGCTGAGAGTGTATATAACAAACATTAAATTTGTCTACACAGAGCTTATTTTGTCCTCCATTCTGTAAGATAGTGCCAAACGAATAAATACAATTTTTATATTATCTTGGGAAACAGTTGATTGATTCTTATTAAGCATGACAAACAAGTATTATTCCAGTAGATGATGTTAACTGACATGTTTTAGTTGTCAGTCACTTATTTTCAAAATGGCGGCTATAAAGCTATTTTAGTTTTGTAAGTAATATCGCAGAAACCATTTAATTAATTCCAACGAGATTTTGTATGCTGGCTGTATATATTACAGTCATCAAATACGTCAACCCAAAACCTCTTTTATCTGCCATTTTGTAAAATAGTATCACATGACAAATTAAAATGGTGTGATATCTCCTAAAACAATTGGTTTTTACCAAATTTGGCAAATAAGCTGCACTATAGCACGCCATGTAAACTGATAAACTTTGAGAGAGTCACTCACAAATTTTCAAGAAGCGGGACATATAAAATTTTAACTCAGAATTTTTTATTTAAGTAACTACAAAACAAATTCGAACTTAACTGTGTGCTGACATTATCAATTTTATGCATCATAATTGTATATGCAAAACCTTATTCCTCCGCCATTTTGTAAGATAGCCCCACATGAAATAATGCAATTTTTACATCGTATCTCGNTTGAAGTGTCAAAAATTGAAAAATGGGAGGGAGGGGTTACGCACAGACACACACACAAATACATACCCACACAGACACACAGACAGGAAAGTTATATCATAAGCCTTACTTTACTTCGCCAAAATTGGCGAGAATTGGTTGAGTATAACGTAGGTTATGCATACGTTATGTATGTATATGTATTATGTTATGTATAATAGCATAACGTATGTTATGCTATTATAGGCTATTATAGGCCAGAAAAACGTAACTTATTGAACTTAGAGGTTTTTTCAAAATGATGGCCATATCAATATTTTATGTTAATTTGGTATAACTACCATACCATTTAACCAATTCCAAACAAATTTTGTATGCTGGCAGTATCTATAACAACCATCATATAAACAAAAAATCATTTTGTCAGCCATTTTCAAAGAAAGCGCTAAATAAATTAATAAAGTTTTGGTGTAATAACTCTGGGAAAAAATTAACAGATTGCTACCATATTTTGCACAAAAATAGTAGTGTGGCAGTTGATATGTACAAGTATGTTCATGTATGCCCGACAATTATTTTCAAATTGGCGGCCATCTAGCTATTCTAGCATAGTATGCTATATCTTCAAAACCATCTGATCAATTCCAATGTAATGTTCTATGCTGAGAGTGTATATAACAAACATTAAATTTGTCTACACAGAGCTTCTTTTGTCCTCCATTCTGTAAGATAGTGCCAAACGAATAAATACAATTTTTATATTATCTTGGGAAACAGTTGATTGATTCTTATTAAGCATGACAAACAAGTATTATTCCAGTAGATGATGTTAACTGACATGTTTTAGTTGTCAGTCACTTATTTTCAAAATGGCGGCTATAAAGCTATTTTAGTTTTGTAAGTAATATCGCAGAAACCATTTAATTAATTCCAACGAGATTTTGTATGCTGGCTGTATATATTACAGTCATCAAATACGTCAACCCAAAACCTCTTTTATCTGCCATTTTGTAAAATAGTATCACATGACAAATTAAAATGGTGTGATATCTCCTAAAACAATTGGTTTTTACCAAATTTGGCAAATAAGCTGCACTATAGCACGCCATGTAAACTGATAAACTTTGAGAGAGTCACTCACAAATTTTCAAGAAGCGGGACATATAAAATTTTAACTCAGAATTTTTTATTTAAGTAACTACAAAACCAATTCGAACTTAACTGTGTGCTGACAGTATCAATTTTATGCATCATAATTGTCTATGCAAAACCTTATTCCTCCGCCATTTTGTAAGATAGCCCCACATGAAATAATGCAATTTTTACATCGTATCTCGGGAAACAACAAACAGAATTCTTTAAAATTTGGTGAAGAAGTTGTAGTTTGCTAGGCCATAATAATATATGTCTCTTAAGTCTGTAAGTCTCTTATTTTCCGCTGGCACCTATACAAACTGGTTAGCTTAGTGTGGTATTTCTACGACACTATGTAACAGGTTTACATTTTACTTTGTATATTGTATATACGACACTCATCAAATCTGATAATAAATAGACTTTTTGTCCTCCGTTTATGAAGATCATAACATAAACAAGGGGGGTTTTATGTCATATCTTGGAGATCAATCATAAGATTTCCACTAAATGTTTTCACACAAGTGGCGTTTTGGTAGTTTTTAGTGGCTCAGACACTTATTTTCATAATGATGGCCAGGTAAATATTTCAGGTTAGCGAACCCTATCATTCAAAACATAAGACTGATTACATCCGAAGTTGATGCTCCGAATACTATCTCCGGAATGCTGTTGATTGCATGCTAGTTTCATTTTACGAGTTTTTCTGAATTTCAATCCCGGGTAAGTCACTCGTGTATTTTAATTGTCTTGGTACTGTTTCGCATCTTTCTGTTTTCACCTCTAACGCTATTGCTGTCAATAAGACGCCAACGCCTACCTGCCATCTAACCTTTTAAGAATTTCCGTAAAATTTATTTGCACCCGTATAGAGGAAAGTAGGCTTATTAGTTATCAGTAACTTCTTGTTTAATATTTTGTACCGGAATGTTAATACTTAAAAATGACAGTGCAAACACCCGTTTGAGACATTTTCACTATCACAAAAACATGCTGTAGAGGGAAATGGAGGAACCGAAAAACATATACCGACCCGTAGCGTTTCTTATGCTTTATAATAAAATATAATTTTACGTTAACTCACTAATAAAATTATACAAAAATCAATTAACTTCCCCTTTATTTAAACATTTACCTAATGCATTAAATATTTATAAACATGTAAGGTTTAATTGTCTGTATACCGACACATTTAAATAAATTACAGTATTATTTATTTTGGTAATGAGAATGCATTTTTTGTTCTTCCATTGTCATTTTTAGGCCGAATATAATTATATATATAGGGCAGTTAAAAATATATGATGTCGTGGTCAAATTAAGAATGTTTAAATAGACCACCTAACTAAATACCAGTGAGTGTTCTCGGTCTACTCCCATTTCCTCAACCATTACTGCATTCTAAACTCCTATTTTGTCTTTTGTTATCTATTCTGCAGATTGTCGGGTCGGGGCCTGTTCCATCGCATCCATGTGGAACCTGCTTCGATGACGGAAACAATAAAATATATAAAAACGTTATTAATATAATACAATAGCATAGTAATGTTATAGTAATATAATAACGTTAGTAATATAAGAACTTTAGCATGTATCATTTTGCGATGTCATTGTTTCGAAAATTAGAAGTGAACATTTATACACATATGTAATGTGATATATCTTACATTTACTTTAACGCGTGTAAATGCCAACAACGGCAATAAAAGAAACAAACTTGGAAATTACTGTTGGAAATAGGTTGTAAATGAACCAACGGTAAATGTTGGTTTTTACGAGCGTCATGGCGGCAATGTTATGTAACATCATGTGTTTCATTATATGTTTTTTAAAGTTTTTGACAGTTTTATTGTGTCTAATTGTGAAATAAAATATTTTTATGGCCTTGAGGATAAATAAAATAAGTATGTATTTATTTATTCTATGTACTGGGAGTGAGTTTCTTTTGTTTCATTCTCTTGTGTTTGGTGTAAATATTTACAGTTTGTATTTATGTCTAAACAAACAAACGTTTGTGCCATTCGGATAATGGAATAGCATTACTTAAACCTACGTTTTATAAAATAATATGTATTTAAATAGTCTTCTGAGAAACACTAGATAGCTGTCGGTAACAACATGAATCCAAAATCAGTACTGCCAAAAATTGTAAACGATTCTAAATTTGCAAACAAATTGATTATACAGCCCAGGGAATTATAGTTTCACGTAAAGATTAACTTCCTTCTGTAACATACCAAACTGCCTTAAATGTATGAAAACAATTTTTCTACATAGGGTTTTGATTTCTATGAAGGGTATAAAATGGTAAGTAATCAAAATTGTAGCCAAAATTTTAAATGGCCTTTGAGAAGTGTCCACAGTCGTAAGGAAATTTGTACAAAGTAAATTTCCAAAAAATGTAATAATTTGTGTTGTAATTCGTAGGTTTGAAATATGACATATACCACGAACACCAGAGTATGGATCATCAACATGCTTGCCAAAGAAATAAAAACCCGAAGACTGATTTCATCACATTGTCCAAGACATGTGGTATTTCCGTATCTAGCATGCATACATCCACGCAGCATGGATTAGGCGTATTTTCGAGGTTGAATTGCTAGCACATTATGCAAACTCGTTGGTTCAGCGACTGTGGTTGCAGGGTTACTTGCAATAACCTGCTCCCCAGTCACGAGTAGGATAGGAAATTCGGCTCACGGGAAGTTGTATAAAGTGTTTTAATTACATGATTCATGTTTATTTTAAATATCATGAACTTTTGAATTGACTCTTTTTACTGGAAAAAGAAGAAATATGGCGGTGTTTTAATTGTGGATAATTCGCTACATCATAATAAAAATAAAATGTTCCTGGAAAATTAGTCGGATAAATTTTAAAAAAACTCCCTTCAAGACGACTTTAAATGAAACTGCGATAAAAAGTGCTGGTTTCCCCAAATTTGTAGTGAAAGGCTGCAGCAATGGTAGGATATGTATGTAGTTCTTTATCGCGTAATAATTATTTAAGCCTGCTTACCTCATAACAGCTTCATTTTTATTTAATTTTGGAATACATTTTGACTAAACAAAAACCAGTAATTGATTTTAAGAATCATAACATGGAAGTTATCTGACTTAGTAAATATTTCATATCGAGAGTACTAATAATTTACCAGATATTTAGATTTTCCAAGATTGTAGGTGTACAAGCGGAGGTATCGTTCGTAAACCAGAAAATGAATGTGACGCTCAAGGAAGTTGCACAGGTTATGTGATAACACACCAACACCATATGAGTGATAGTAAATCAATCCACAATATCAATCAAAGAGTTCCATAAAGACGACCACAGTATTGTCTGTAAGAAAACGAATGCATTTCATTACTTTACATCAGTGTATCAGATAATACTCAGCAATAAACACATATTTCGAATTCTCTAGTGAAGTCTGCCATTTTTGTTAGCTATGTGAATTTCAATACCCACTTGCGAATACAAATATATTTTCAAATGTTTACGACTGGTCTAATATAAACATCAACTGCAAAAATTTACTTGTAGGAGCTCTATTAGTAGAGGTGGGAGTGTTCTAACAAGCGGCAGGGACATGTGACATGCGCACATAGTAGGACGGTACATAAAGTTGGAAATACACATGATGTGGGAGCACTAGCAATGGCAGTGCGCTGTGATATATTGCGAGAGGGGAGGCATGCGGCATGCATGCGTAGGAGGACGGTAAATAAAGTGGAATATGCGCCTGTTGTGGCGGCACTAGTGATAGTGGTTGGTAGTAATGTGGTGAGCATGCGGCAATTGTGCGGAGAAGGCCGGTATCATACAGTTGAAAGTACGCCTGTTGTTGTAGGAGCACGAGTGATAGCAATGATTAGTGTTATAATGAGAGGACAAGAAGGCAGTACAACAGTTGAAAATATACCTTCCGTTGGTGCACTAGTGACAGCGGTGCGCAGTGTTGTAATGAGAGGGAGAAGCATGCTGCGTGCACGTAGGAGAGGAAGGGCAGTACGTACAGTTAAAACAGAGGAGGATGCCGGAGATGAGCACGAAGACGACAACGAGCAGCACGAGCAGCAGCAGCAGGATGGTGGGGCGGCACCAGCTGCTGCAGTAGCCCTCGCTCTCCACCGTCATGGGTACGCCGTCCTGGGGGGTGGCGGCGGCGACGGNCTAAATTGTTAAACTACACTAAATTGTCACATTTCCACATTATTAAAATTATTGCATGAACCTCTATCTACCGAGTTTTCTTTCTTAGAAATAGTTCACTGTAAAAAATAGAATAGGTTTCATAAACTGTAGTAAAAGTTTTTAACCTTAAACGTAATTTTAGTTTTTTCCAAGATATTTTAGATCTGGAACAAGCCACATACAGTAAATAAATNTTTTTAACCTTAAACGTAATTTTAGTTTTTTCCAAGATATTTTAGATCTGGAACAAGCCACATACAGTAAATAAATATTGATCGTTTTATTCTTCCAACACGCTTGATGTCAAGCTACCGTTGCTTGTGAACGAGACTCTGTACCACTCGCCTGCTGACTGAGATCAGCCGGATTGTGTTGGAGTCGCGAATTCCGCTCAGAGCCCATGGACGCGCGTACATGCTGCCAAAATCTGTCTTTTTGTAATTAGTGCAACTTGAACGAGCGCATGTGTTCGAGTAACTCTTGCAAACGTTAAATAAATTTTAAAAAACATTAATATGAGTATACGTTATTGTCAGAGAAAACCAAGAATATGAAAATAAAAACACATAAAATTAACTATGTTTACCTTTGGATATTTTTTAATTTCTATGNGAGAAAACCAAGAATATGAAAATAAAAACACATAAAATTAACTATGTTTACCTTTGGATATTTTTTAATTTCTATACAACATGCTAAAACTGCACAAAATTTAAAACTCATTAAAATCTGTACATACAGTACCAGAATTGCCAAACAAATTGTAGAATTGATGTTTAATTGAAAAATGCATTTTTTTTAATCACTAAAATAATTTTGTGTGAATTTATGTACTTGAATGATTTAGAAAATCAATAAATAGGAGTTGGTTTTAAATCAAAATCTAAGCGTATTTCCATTTTGGAGACTTAAGAAAGAACATTTTGCGAGAAACCCGATAATTAGGACAATTATAATAATTACAATGATTGTAAGAAAACAGTGGAAATCATATTTTAATATAATGTTCTTAGTATTTGATTTTGTGCACATTTATATTAGCTATAAAAGTGATAACTTTCGGGTTTGAAATGTATGTGCAGAACATTAGTCAGTAAAGTCTTATGTAAACATTTTTACATTTTATTTTGTCATACGACGAGAGTAATTGATAAATGATGGTATTGCTTGATGAATTTTTTATTGCGAAATATGCTTAAATAGGCTTTTTTTAAGTATCCAGAAATGAAATACGCTTAGATTTTCATCAAAATCTCGCTCTTATTAAAAAAGATTAAATTAATAAATTCTATTAGAATATTTTTAAGTCCTGTAAAAATATATANGCAGCTGAGGCAGGGTCTCCCCGCCGACGACGACGGGGGCTTCTCGGCCGTCGCCACCACCGCCGCCTCCTCGTAGCGCGGCAGCGTGGGCGCGTCGGCGTACCAGTTGTTGTACTGCTGCGGCTCGTTCTGGTTGTAGGCGTAGTGAGCGTAGCCGTACTCCTTGCCGTCCGTCGGCGAGTCGCGCCGGTACGAGCTCCTGCTCGTGTTCATCACCATCGCCGACTCGAGCACGATCACCATAGCACCTCCACACACACCGCCGCGCTCACAGACGGAGGACTCGGCCGCGCCGCGGAGCTCGCCCACCTCGCATCTTTACCTACACTTGAAATCCGAACGTTTATCTACAACGTGTTTTAACCTAACTGCGCGAACGTACAATTCCTTCACGTTCATCCCAAAAACCATTTTTTAAAAAACTACTTATTTGTTTGCGGCACGTGTCCCAGACGATTTTCTTCGATTAATAACGGTTCCTTCTTTACGGAGATAAATCATCGTTCGTCAGAGAGACAGTAGCAAAAAATATTTCTACATACCATACAGACATGACGCTTCAGAAGATCACACTTATATGGGTAGGTTCTTTTCTTCCAATGAGATTTTCTTACCTGAAAAGAAGAACATGTATTTTACTAAATTGTATTTTTAATCAATACAATAAGTTAAAATAAAAATCACATAAAACTAAATTGTTAAACTACACTAAATTGTCACATTTCCACATTATTAAAATTATTGCATGAACCTCTATCTACCGAGTGNTAAATTGTTAAACTACACTAAATTGTCACATTTCCACATTATTAAAATTATTGCATGAACCTCTATCTACCGAGTGTTCTTTCTTAGAAATAGTTCACTGTAAAAAATAGAATAGGTTTCATAAACTGTAGTAAAATTTTTTAACCTTAAACGTAATTTTAGTTTTTTCCAAGATATTTTAGATCTGGAACAAGCCACACACAGTAAATAAATATTGATCGTTTTATTCTTCCAACACGCTTGATGTCAAGCTACCGTTGCTTGTGAACGAGACTCTGTACCACTCGCCTGCTGACTGAGATCAGCCGGATTGTGTTGGAGTCGCGAATTCCGCTCAGAGCCCATGGACGCGCGTACANGCGAGAAACCCGATAATTAGGACAATTATAATAATTACAATGATTGTAAGAAAACAGTGGAAATCATATTTTAATATAATGTTCTTAGTATTTGATTTTGTGCACATTTATATTAGCTATAAAAGTGATAACTTTCGGGTTTGAAATGTATGTGCAGAACATTAGTCAGTAAAGTCTTATGTAAACATTTTTACATTTTATTTTGTCATACGACGAGAGTAATTGATAAATGATGGTATTGCTTGATGAATTTTTTATTGCGAAATATGCTTAAATAGGCTTTTTTTAAGTATCCAGAAATGAAATACGCTTAGATTTTCATAAAAATCTCGCTCTTATTAAAAAAAATTAAATTAATAAATTCTATTAGAATATTTTTAAGTCCTGTAAAAATATATACATTTTTCTCACTTGCAGCATAAGTCATGGATTTACGACAATTTAAAATTAAACGTGACAAAACAGAAGAACGAATAGGCAAGATACCGAACAAATGACAATAGTGAATACATATATATGCGAATAAATCCGGACGACACAACGAGAACAACGCGTAATAAGAACATAGTAGTAAGTTTTCTATAACGAAACGACGCAACTGCTTTGGTTAAGAAAAACGTACGATGTTCATCTGTGTCGTCTTCGTTTTGTCCAGTTTTTGTGCAACAGCAAAACTATTCTGAATTAGAGGTACAAATTCAGCGAGATAGTTCCATATGCAAAGTGAGAAAGAACTCATTATACGTCATATCTGTGGTGATATGCGCACTTCACAACTATTTCAAGTGATATTATTATTGATTCATAATTAGAAACTAATTATGATAAAAAAAAACATTACTGAACAGAAAAGTGATTCCTTCAATAAAAATTACTTTTGTGAGAAATTAATAGGTAATATTATCCCCTTGTTGCCTGAGAGATTGCAAATTTCTCAGGTAAACAAAACCGTGACCTTTGAAAAGTTCGTATAGCTCGTCTGAAAGTGCTACACAAAAGCACTACTGTTTTTGCAAATTTAAACATGATTGTTTAAATAAGTTGTAAAATATTCGATAATTCTATAGGCTGCATAATTTATTTACGGAAACACTGCATACCATATTTTAATAATGAATGTGGACGATATTATTCACGTAGATACCATGCAATTTTTGACCTCGATTGAAGAAAATGTTATTCATGAATTTGTTGTTACATTTTAAGCAGCTTTGTAAATTTTAAAACACAGTCATTTAAAATCCCGATCTTAAAATGCACACAGAACCCTTAATAACCGTTGTACCTCATAAGCAGTATTTCATTTTATACAAGCGATCACCTCAAAGCGTTTGTAGTTCAATGTCAGAATAACTTGCTCGTGTGTTTTTCCTCGCATTAGTGTTCATCTGCATTTTCTTTGCTATGGCGCCCAGAGTTATATGTATATGCCTACATATATACGCAAATGCTCTTGACGTTTGCTCAATTATCTGTTTTGTTATTCTTACATAGTTTTGTTTGTAATTACTGATGTACTTCTTTCCGCGCGATTGCTTATGCAGCCTATACATAACATATCTGTCGACAACACATTTCTCTTAACTCATTTCGGTGTGTTTTTTTTACCTATTTCATATTTCTTGTATTCTGTGACAACATTGTTCTACAGTGGCTTCATTTCATTAAAAATAATAATTCGTTTAATAAATCGGACTCACTGTACTTGAATTAATATCAAAAAGATTAGAAACCTCGTTCACAGGTATACTGCAGACTGGAATGTTGCCCCCTCCCCTCACTAAACCAATTGCTCTTTTCACCTCATTTTTAACAACATAGAACGGTATGGAGTAGACATGCATGTACATGACGTTACAAGTGGGCACAGGCTTCAGGCCCCCCACTGCGCCGAATTTCCAGGCCCCCAGAATGTTGCATGGAAAGAGCTGCAATGAAGAGAGAAAAACTTGAGGCGAACTTTAGAAGGGAGTTAGGGAAAATCGGGAACAAAACAAAAGAACACAGCGAACGAAAAAAAAAAAATTGAAATGATAATTACGAAAGTAACTTAGTACAAAATGACACACTGTAAATATTACGAAAGAAGTACACTTAACGCCCATTACTGTCGAATGCTGTANTAACTTAGTACAAAATGACACACTGTAAATATTACGAAAGAAGTACACTTAACGCCCATTACTGTCGAATGCTGTAAGCACCAAAGACTCAAAGACATCTCTTATCACACAGCGAAGAAAATAGTCACCACAAAAAATAAAATATACGCTATGTAATTTTTTTGTGCTGAGAGGATAATTATATGGCAAATGCTGCAAAAAAATGTTGTAGGCANAAAATATACGCTATGTAATTTTTTTGTGCTGAGAGGATAATTATATGGCAAATGCTGCAAAAAAATGTTGTAGGCTGTTAGAAAGAGAGTGTTTCTCATTCAGTCCCTCACAAAATGTTTGTGGTTTCATCGAAGTAACAAACAACTAGCAGTTAACAGTTAGCTAATTGTTGGCAGAGGTGGCAAACGTTCGCATTTATGTTTGTCAGTCAGTATTTCTTATATGGTTGGCCATCAGGTAGTATCAATAAGGTTGACCTTACCTATTTTGTTAAATAGTCGCAATGAGGGCCAATGCCCTTACAATGATTGTTTAGAATACAACAGAAGCCCCACAAACAGACCATAGACAAAATTCTCTTACTTACTGCTGGGGAAATATTAGCAGTGCGTTCATGGGCCATATATGGCACCCCAACTGTTGCTCACTGCTGGGGACATATTAGCAGCAAGCTTGTGGGCCACTTATTATTATTACAAATACTGGAGAAAATATTTAAGATGGAACACTGCCCGTATGCATTATGTGTAATGGAACAAAAATCTGCAAACACCACAACAATTGTCGCTGTCATCAAATTATTTCATGGAAATAATCGCCGTTACCAACCTCTTTTCGACTTGATCTCCATGACGCAGTAGCACATTTTATATTTTAATAATGGAGTATTAATCCGCATGTCACAATTAACGTTACATATTATCCAGACATTCAGTGTTCAATCCTTAACATTTTCTCCAATATCTGTAATAAACTAGTGCTTCAGGTGCGACTTCAAATATATGCACGGCCTTAGGATTCAGAGGTTGTGTTTATGTTTTCAGCTTATTTTTCCGTGATTGACCTGCAGTCGAGGTTTGTCAGTTGAATTTAGATACAACCCGTATAATAATTCTTTTGAAACTAGCCTATTACTATACAAATCCGCGAAATATCGTAGTCTCTTGCCATAGCCGGCTTGTTCGGCTATTATAATATGAAACATTCATAACCGAGGCCAGTAGCACGGTGTATGAATTGGTGACCCACAAGGAAGATCACTGAGCACCAAGACTCGTAGTGTACTGTACTGTAGTGTACTGTACTGTACTGTACTGTACAGGCCAAACAAAACCTTGCAGTACACTATTCCGTACACTGGAAAATGAACAGATTTTGGAATCTCCGTGACGTTCGGCAGATATGATAATATTGCCTCTCATATCACCATTATAAGATAACTGTTTACATTTTCATTTCTATTTGTATTTTTAAAAAAATTCAGGCATTCTATTATCAACAATTTTAGCATGTGTAGCCAAAATTTAGAATACGAAATTTAGAACTTGCGTTGCATTTATGCTANTCTATTATCAACAATTTTAGCATGTGTAGCCAAAATTTAGAATACGAAATTTAGAACTTGCGTTGCATTTATGCTAAATTTAAACAAGACGTTTGAATCAATATTAATATAGTTACACTACTGTTTGTGAAAATTGCAACACCCAGAAAGAATGGCCCGAATGTATCGAAACTCGGAGGATATGTAGAACAATGTACCAGCAATAAGTGATTACGATTGCAGAGAGATGGCGTACACGTAGGCCAAGCAGCGCTCTTTCTTGTGTGAACGAAAAGGTCCGTGTTACGCAAAGCTCAGTGAGTGGACAGCCGCCAAATGAAGTGAAAGTAAGTGCCAGTATGCCTCGTCGACGTCAAAGGGCGCCATATAAGCATATGAGTTTGTCCGAACGGGGCAGAATGATCGGTCTCCGAGAAACAGGTTTGTCATACCGTGACTTTTCAGCTCGTACAGGGCATGCTGCTAAGACAGTGGATAGAAGAGGGCCGTACGCAGCGACGAGCGGGTACTGGATCACGCAATTTGACCACAGCACGGGACGACCGCCATCTTGTCCGCATGGCCGTAACGGACCGTTACCGTACAGCCTTGTCCACAGTGTTGGCTGGACACTGGGGCGCTGCAACGTGTGTGGACCTGTCTGCGTCGTCGGTTTGACGCCGTCTGCTGCGGCCTGGACTGCAGCTGTGTTCTGTAACTCGTTACCCTCGAAATGAATTACTTCGGTAGAACTCTTATAACGAACTCCGTAGGATGTAACAATAGTTGCGTATCGAAGATGCGATTCCGTAACACAAGTGGTTACATTTTCTGATAACGATCTTCTCAGCTAAATGACATTTAACACTGTTAACCTTGNGATTCCGTAACACAAGTGGTTACATTTTCTGATAACGATCTTCTCAGCTAAATGACATTTAACACTGTTAACCTTTGCCAATTATTGCTCACGAGATGTGGACAAGAGAGCACTGAAAGATCTAAAAATAAACTCATAAAGTAGTTGTCACACTAACAAGAATACATTTTTGGACTTATATTTATTTAAAAATAAAATAAAATGCACGAGTAGAACGTCTTAAATACTGTATAATGTTGTGCTGTACGCGTTAGAAATTTTTCAGTCACCATGGCAAATACAAACATTATTTACCGGAATACACGTATTTATAAGGGAAGTAAATAGGAAGGCGTTTTACTCCTCCGTATATAAAACAATAATAGAAAAACATTTTAATGCATTACAAATTTTAGATTCTAGTATAAATCTAATAATTGTTGTGATAGCGTAGTTGGTTGATGTATGGTGCAAAATCATCGTACTGCGAGATTTTTGTCTTTCACTTTAAAATGCCACCCACTCCAAATTTTTTGAAAGTTACATAAAATAATATTTCATTATATATTAAAACATGAATCGTGTGAAAATAATGTATTTGACTAATTTCCCAACTAAGTATCAAAATAACGCAATAAAGTTCGGCACGAAACGAAGTCTATTGTTGCGACGATACAGATTTTTCTTCGCAGCGATTACAGTTACAACTAAAATAGGACCTACGTGTTAAACCAAATTACTATAAGAAATACACCAAGCATACCTATAACTTTTGTCTATATAATAAACATAGCTGGAAATATTTCGCAAACTTAAGTTTTTGGTTTAACCTGGCTGATCCATGTGCATAAGTTTAGTAAAACAATTGTAGTTTTATTCGCATTATTAATATTGTTGTATTAAAATATATTAATCAGAATTTTATAATAAATATTAGAAAATTAAAAATTGCAAATTTTTTTACAGGTCAGTGGGATTTAAACCGCGAACCTGAAATTCTACTCCAGCAAGCGCACGAGGAGCTATCANGAGAAAACCAAGAATATGAAAATAAAAACACATAAAATTAACTATGTTTACCTTTGGATATTTTTTAATTTCTATGCAACATGCTAAAACTGCACAAAATTTAAAACTCATTAAAATCTGTACATACAGTACCAGAATTGCCAAACAAATTGTAGAATTGATGTTTAATTGAAAAATGCATTTTTTTTAAACACTAAAATTATTTTGTGTGAATTTATGTACTTGAATGATTTAGAAAATCAATAAATAGGAGTTGGTTTTAAATCAAAATCTAAGCGTATTTCCATTTTGGAGACTTAAGAAAGAACATTTTGCGAGAAACCCGATAATTAGGACAATTATAATAATTACAATGATTGTAAGAAAACAGTGGAAATCATATTTTAATATAATGTTCTTAGTATTTGATTTTGTGCACATTTATATTAGCTATAAAAGTGATAACTTTCGGGTTTGAAATGTATGTGCAGAACATTAGTCAGTAAAGTCTTATGTAAACATTTTTACATTTTATTTTGTCATACGACGAGAGTAATTGATAAATGATGGTATTGCTTGATGAATTTTTTATTGCGAAATATGCTTAAATAGGCTTTTTTTAAGTATCCAGAAATGAAATACGCTTAGATTTTCATAAAAATCTCGCTCTTATTAAAAAAAATTAAATTAATAAATTCTATTAGAATATTTTTAAGTCCTGTAAAAATATATACATTTTTCTCACTTGCAGCATAAGTCATGGATTTACGACAATTTAAAATTAAACGTGACAAAACAGAAGAACGAATAGGCAAGATACCGAACAAATGACAATAGTGAATACATATATATGCGAATAAATCCGGACGACACAACGAGAACAACGCGTAATAAGAACATAGTAGTAAGTTTTCTATAACGAAACGACGCAACTGCTTTGGTTAAGAAAAACGTACGATGTTCATCTGTGTCGTCTTCGTTTTGTCCAGTTTTTGTGCAACAGCAAAACTATTCTGAATTAGAGGTACAAATTCAGCGAGATAGTTCCATATGCAAAGTGAGAAAGAACTCATTATACGTCATATCTGTGGTGATATGCGCACTTCACAACTATTTCAAGTGATATTATTATTGATTCATAATTAGAAACTAATTATGATAAAAACAACACATTACTGAACAGAAAAGTGATTCCTTCAATAAAAATTACTTTTGTGAGAAATTAATAGGTAATATTATCCCCTTGTTGCCTGAGAGATTGCAAATTTCTCAGGTAAACAAAACCGTGACCTTTGAAAAGTTCGTATAGCTCGTCTGAAAGTGCTACACAAAAGCACTACTGTTTTTGCAAATTTAAACATGATTGTTTAAATAAGTTGTAAAATATTCGATAATTCTATAGGCTGCATAATTTATTTACGGAAACATTGCATACCATATTTTAATAATGAATGTGGACGATATTATTCACGTAGATACCATGCAATTTTTGACCTCGATTGAAGAAAATGTTATTCATGAATTTGTTGTTACATTTTAAGCAGCTTTGTAAATTTTAAAACACAGTCATTTAAAATCCCGATCTTAAAATACACACGGAACCCTTAATAACCGTTGTACCTCATAAGCAGTATTTCATTTTATACAAGCGATCACCTCAAAGCGTTTGTAGTTCAATGTCAGAATAACTTGCTCGTGTGTTTTTCCTCGCATTAGTGTTCATCTGCATTTTCTTTGCTATGGCGCCCAGAGTTATATGTATATGCCTACATATATACGCAAATGCTCTTGACGTTTGCTCAATTATCTGTTTTGTTATTCTTACATAGTTTTGTTTGTAATTACTGATGTACTTCTTTCCGCGCGATTGCTTATGCAGCCTATACATATCATATCTGTCGACAATACATTTCTCTTAACTCATTTCGGTGTGTTTTTTTTACCTATTTCATATTTATAGTATTCTGTGACAACATTGTTCTACAGTGGCTTCATTTCATTAAAAATAATAATTCGTTTAATAAATCGGACTCACTGTACTTGAATTAATATCAAAAAGATTAGAAACCTCGTTCACAGGTATACTGCAGACTGGAATGTTGCCCCCTCCCCTCACTAAACCAATTGCTCTTTTCACCTCATTTTTAACAACATAGAACGGTATGGAGTAGACATGCATGTACATGACGTTACAAGTGGACACAGGCTTCAGGCCCCCCACTGCGCCGAATTTCCAGGCCCCCAGAATGTTGCATGGAAAGAGCTGCAATGAAGAGAGAAAAACTTGAGGCGAACTTTAGAAGGGAGTTAGGGAAAATCGGGAACAAAACAAAAGAACACAGCGAACGAAAAAAAAAATTTAAATGATAATTACGAAAATAACTTAGTACAAAATGACACACTGTAAATATTACGAAAGAAGTACACTTAACGCCCATTACTGTCGAATGCTGTAAGCACCAAAGACTCAAAGACATCTCTTATCACACAGCGAAGAAAATAGTCACCACAAAAAATAAAATATACGCTATGTAATTTTTTTGTGCTGAGAGGATAATTATATGGCAAATGCTGCAAAAAAATGTTGTAGGCAGTTAGAAAGAGAGTGTTTCTCATTCAGTCCCTCACAAAATGTTTGTGGTTTCATCGAAGTAACAAACAACTAGCAGTTAACAGTTAGCTAATTGTTGGCAGAGGTGGCAAACGTTCGCATTTATGTTTGTCAGTCAGTATTTCTTATATGGTTGGCCATAAGGTAGTATCAATAAGGTTGACCTTACCTATTTTGTTAAATAGTCGCAATGAGGGCCAATGCCCTTACAATGATTGTTTAGAATACAACAGAAGCCCCACAAACAGACCATAGACAAAATTCTCTTACTTACTGCTGGGGAAATATTAGCAGTGCGTTCATGGGCCATATATGGCACCCCAACTGTTGCTCACTGCTGGGGACATATTAGCAGCAAGCTTGTGGGCCACTTATTATTATTACAAATACTGGAGAAAATATTTAAGATGGAACACTGCCCGTATGCATTATGTGTAATGGAACAAAAATCTGCAAACACCACAACAATTGTCGCTGTCATCAAATTATTTCATGGAAATAATCGCCGTTACCAACCTCTTTTCGACTTGATCTCCATGACGCGGTAGCACATTTTAAATATTAATAATGGAGTATTAATCCGCATGTCACAATTAACGTTACATATTATCCAGACATTCAGTGTTCATTCCTTAATATTTTCTCCAATATCTGTAATAAACTAGTGCTTCAGGTGCGACTTCAAATATATGCACGGCCTTAGGATTCAGAGGTTGTGTTTATGTTTTTAGCTTATTTTTCCGTGATTGACCTGCAGTCGAGGTTTGTCAGTTGAATTTAGATACAACCCGTATAATAATTCTTTTGAAACTAGCCTATTACTATACAAATCCGCGAAATATCGTAGTCTCTTGCCATAGCCGGCTTGTTCGGCTATTATAATATGAAACATTCATAACCGAGGCCAGTAGCACGGTGTATGAATTGGTGACCCACAAGGAAGATCACTGAGCACCAAGACTCGTAGTGTACTGTACTGTAGTGTACTGTACTGTACTGTACTGTACAGGCCAAACAAAACCTTGCAGTACATTATATACACTATTCCGTACACTGGAAAATGAACAGATTTTGGAATCTCCGTGACGTTCGGCAGATATGATAATATTGCCTCTCATATCACCATTATAAGATAACTGTTTACATTTTCATTTCTATTTGTATTTTTAAAAAAATTCAGGCAGTCTATTATCAACAATTTTAGCATGTGTAGCCAAAATTTTGAATACGAAATTTAGAACTTGCGTTGCATTTATGCTAAATTTAAACAAGACGTTTGAATCAATATTAATATAGTTACACTACTGTTTGTGAAAATTGCAACACCCAGAAAGAATGGCCCGAATGTATCGAAACTCGGAGGATATGTAGAACAATGTACCAGCAATAAGTGATTACGATTGCAGAGAGATGGCGTACACGTAGGCCAAGCAGCGCTCTTTCTTGTGTGAACGAAAAGGTCCGTGTTACGCAAAGCTCAGTGAGTGGACAGCCGCCAAATGAAGTGAAAGTAAGTGCCAGTATGCCTCGTCGACGTCAAAGGGCGCCATATAAGCATATGAGTTAGTCCGAACGGGGCAGAATGATCGGTCTCCGAGAAACAGGTTTGTCATACCGTGACTTTTCAGCTCGTACAGGGCATGCTGCTAAGACAGTGGATAGAAGAGGGCCGTACGCAGCGACGAGCGGGTACTGGATCACGCAATTTGACCACAGCACGGGACGACCGCCATCTTGTCCGCATGGCCGTAACGGACCGTTACCGTACAGCCTTGTCCACAGTGTTGGCTGGACACTGGGGCGCTGCAACGTGTGTGGACCTGTCTGCGTCGTCGGTTTGACGCCGTCTGCTGCGGCCTGGACTGCAGCTGTGTTCTGTAACTCGTTACCCTCGAAATGAATTACTTCGGTAGAACTCTTATAACGAACTCCGTAGGATGTAACAATAGTTGCGTATCGAAGATGCGATTCCGTAACACAAGTGGTTACATTTTCTGATAACGATCTTCTCAGCTAAATGACATTTAACACTGTTAACCTTGGCCAATTATTGCTCACGAGATGTGGACAAGAGAGCACTGAAAGAGCTAAAAATAAACTCATAAAGTAGTTGTCACACTAACAAGAATACATTTTTGGACTTATATTTATTTAAAAATAAAATAAAATGCACGAGTAGAACGTCTTAAATACTGTATAATGTTGTGCTGTACGCGTTAGAAATTTTTCAGTCACCATGGCAAATACAAACATTATTTACCGGAATACACGTATTTATAAGGGAAGTAAATAGGAAGGCGTTTTACTCCTCCGTATATAAAACAATAATAGAAAAACATTTTAATGCATTACAAATTTTAGATTCTAGTATAAATCTAATAATTGTTGTGATAGCGTAGTTGGTTGATGTATGGTGCAAAATCATCGTACTGCGAGATTTTTGTCTTTCACTTTAAAATGCCACCCACTCCAAATTTTTTGAAAGTTACATAAAATAATATTTCATTATATATTAAAACATGAATCGTGTGAAAATAATGTATTTGACTAATTTCCCAACTAAGTATCAAAATAACGCAATAAAGTTCGGCACGAAACGAAGTCTATTGTTGCGACGATACAGATTTTTCTTCGCAGCGATTACAGTTACAACTAAAATAGGACCTACGTGTTAAACCAAACTACTATAAGAAATACACCAAGCATACCTATAACTTTTGTCTATATAATAAACATAGCTGGAAATATTTCGCAAACTTAAGTTTTTGGTTTAACCTGGCTGATCCATGTGCATAAGTTTAGTAAAACAATTGTAGTTTTATTCGCATTATTAATATTGTTGTATTAAAATGTATTAATCAGAATTTTTAATAAATATTAGAAAATTAAAAATTGCAAATTTTTTTACAGGTCAGTGGGATTTAAACCGCGAACCTGAAATTCTACTCCAGCAAGCGCACGAGGAGCTATCATGCTAACCACAACATTACCTCAACAACTAGTATATAAGGTTTGCTTAATAGTATAGCTATTGTAATATTAACGTAATAGTAACGTAATGAGTATAGCCACGTCAAATTCCTTCGCGTTTGAAAAAAAAAAAATTAGCTTCCTGTGAACATAAAATTGCTTTAAATAGTGTAAGAGCTATGTATAATCACAAGCTGAACAACTTTTGTGCTTTGAAATTTAATTACGCTGTTTTCAGTTTACGAGGTTAATGCTGTTCACGTAAACCGCCATTTTACAAAGTTATACAAAGCACACTCAACAGTTATCGTCGACTGCAACTGTTATAAATGAAGCTTATTTCACTGGTTTTCACTAATTTGGCTTAGTTTGCCCTGGTTTTTTTTTTAGCGTGAAGGACAATTGCCCAACATACTACTACTTACTTAAGGCTTCAGCAAAACGCTTCGAATCGGAAGGTTAATCGGTTCACCACAGCATTGTTAACGAGGATTTTCGATATTGTACCGACATTTGCAGGAAAACAGATGTTACAGAATTGCTCTTCAGTGACATAAACGACATTTCTCATTAAAAGATTTTACCGATCGTTACATCACAGCTAACGAATTACAGAATACAGCTGCTGGTGGCACGCTTGCCATTGTCCAGAAACCACAAACGCCTGAGACGGCAATGGGCACTTGAACACCGTCGCTGGCGTGCTGAGTGGCACAATGTAGTGTTTTCGGACGAGTCCCGCTTCAACCTTNATGGGCACTTGAACACCGTCGCTGGCGTGCTGAGTGGCACAATGTAGTGTTTTCGGACGAGTCCCGCTTCAACCTTTCCTACAGTGATGGCCGCATACGTGTTAGACGCTACTGTGGTGACCGCAATCTGGCTGCCTGCATTGTGGAGCGGCATAGCGGACAAATCCCAACTGTGATGGTTTGGGGCGTCATTTGATAAAACATGCGAGTGAGCCTTATATTATCCATTTGTTTGCCGAAGTAGATTNTGTGATGGTTTGGGGCGTCATTTGATAAAACATGCGAGTGAGCCTTATATTATCCATTTGTTTGCCGAAGTAGATTCTTCAGTACTGTCAACGTTAGAACGCAAAGTGAACTGATGACTTTGTAATGTTGGCAGACAAAGCTCAAAAAGTCTCCAGCCTGTATTTCATTTTCATCTTAAGATTTGCTTTCGTTTTACAGGAAAATATTACTCAGTGCATCGTTTATTCAAAGTTATTTCGTGCCACAAATGCAATCGAGAGAAATATAATCATAATTGTGGAGAGGAGACATGGCTTCATAGACAGTTTAGAATATTCACGAATTTACAGACATGAAAGTTATACAGACAAAAAATACCATACTACAGTCATCAACATTAAAATAAGCAGTGCAGTCAATAAGTTAGTGGACGCCGTGGTGCGTGGCTGCCTACACTCGAGACGTCAATCAGCCTCGAGTGTAGGCAGTCACGCACCACGGCGTCCACGAACTTATTGGCTGTGATAGTATGCACTCAAGCACGTGTTCCTACAACTTCTAAAGAGAAAAAAATTGAATTATCGTTTATTGTATAGTCATGTCATGCATAGATAGTATATACGTATTAAGATTAAAAATACAACATTTATTTTTAATAGCGAAGTTGTAAGACAGTACGACCCCAACTTCCAGTACCTTAGGTAAGGATTCGTTTTCCCTGTTCGAGTGACTGGAGCCCTGTAGGATGAAGGGCGTAGTTCATTCGCAGTTACTCGAACTTCCAACTTTTCTGAAGCCCTGCTAAAGTTCTATTTACAGGATATTCCACCACCTCATGCAAACAAGGGGACAACGCACCGGATTCGTGCGCACTCAGTGTAATAATAATATTTTCCATAAGAACTATTTCTTACTAGACACTATCAACACACATACTTCCTTACTATTTTTATTCGTACTAGTCATAAATTAAATATTATTTATAAATATAATATNACTATCAACACACATACTTCCTTACTATTTTTATTCGTACTAGTCATAAATTAAATATTATTTATAAATATAATATAAATAAAATTATAATTGAACCAAATATAAAGTACTTTTATGTTATTTCATGTTAACAGAAGAATAATATAATTAGGAAACCATAAATCCCGTCATAAAAATGGGGTAATTTTTCAAATGTTTGATTAAAAAAGTGTGAAGAAACCGNATTAGGAAACCATAAATCCCGTCATAAAAATGGGGTAATTTTTCAAATGTTTGATTAAAAAAGTGTGAAGAAACCGCAAATAGACTACATAGAGGTAGGCAACAGGCGTACTGTCGGCTGTAGGAGGAGGGAGGGTGTTTGTGAACAAGCGCGCACGCACGCACAGGGTTCTTATCAGCTCCGCAAGTATCGGGCAGGCACCACAGGAGACCGGCGGGCGGCTGCCGGGGTTAAGTAATGCGCGCGAGTAACGGTGTAATGCGGTGTTGCGCAACTCGAGGGCGCCCTCAAGAGGCTGGCACGGCGCTATCAAGAGCTGTTCAAACTCCGCGGACACGGATCAGGGGAGGGTCGCTAGACGAGAAGCGCTCCGGCAAGGACGGGTCGATAGGCAGAGGGATGTGCGGTGGAATGACTGGCAAGGGAGTTCTCTTCCTCCCTCCCCCCGATCATCAAAGCTCCCTGGCGAACCAACGACAGCTTGCCCTCCTCCTCGTGTAAACACACGTGCGTCAGGGTGTTGCGGTGGTGTAGTGGTTAGACTATTCGCCTCCCGGCGGGGTCGCACTCGGATTTTCGCATGTGATAATCGTGCCGAACGATTTTCTAGGGGAACCCCCTGTTTCCCTCACCCATGCATTCCGGGGCTGCCACATTCCTCGTTTCACCCTCGTCAGCTCTCAAGACTTCGATGTCAAGACCCGTCCAAATTCTCATCACCCCACTTCAACCATTCGCCCGGCAAGAACCACTGACCCCCACCCCCCCTCACTAATTTCTGACATCTTCTAATCTATAGGCTATTCACGCAAAACTGAGCACTTTTTAAGGTCCTCCCTTCAGGTATATTAACCGAAAAAAATTTACTCTTTCAAGACATCAGACGTTAACTTTTCATATATGTATAAATTGTTATACGCTGAGTTTATTAGTGACAAGGCAATTTTTATATTAAAAACGGCGTAGTGATATTAACTGTGAACATCCTATAACATTTGAATCTGCCACACAGCAAATAAATACCCAATGACGTAATGGCATGGCCGTTACTGTGATTGCCAGCGAGGAGCTTTGGGAACGGGCAAGGTGTCTGATTGGCTACTGCTGCGCAATATTTCCTACTGGCTGGGATGGCGGCTGGCTAGTGGGTAACCAGGCGCTGATTGGCGAACGGCGTTTGGACATGATGCTGGCCAGAGGCGCAATTTCACTGGAGTGTGCGACTTGTTACGAGTTATGGTCAGGCCCTTAGCTGAGCAGCCTGCCTGATCACACCTTCACTTATTTATCCGGTACACGGGCCGTGATAGATGAAATTAGTTATTTAATCGCAAACCACAGAAGCACCCTCCACCGACCAGTAAACGGGGACAACGCAGCCGATATAGGACAGTGTAGACCGTGGGCGGTGTCTTTTGTCGTCGGGCCATTGGAACGAGAAGACCACTGAAGATGGGTGTGTCCGGCCGTCGACTTGAGCCAACTTAATCAGCCTTCAAAATCATGAACAAGGTAGGGTCTCTCCAATTAGGCTTTACTCAGAACGTGGCTGGTTAAATNCTTAATCAGCCTTCAAAATCATGAACAAGGTAGGGTCTCTCCAATTAGGCTTTACTCAGAACGTGGCTGGTTAAATCTTTATAAAATAATATCATTCTATATTTCAGTATATTAAAATAGCCCCTGCCCCCGGTTCATATTCAATCATATTTTTATTGAAATAATATTGTGCAAACGTAATGTTAAATAAACCTCTTTTATATAGTGTTCATTACATAACTCTTATCAATAACTTCTTACGCCCATATATCCCCGTTAAGGATAAATATCAACAAAATTTTACAATCCTAACAATGGTGTAGCCTTGGTTCCTCCCTGCCCTCTCGCTGCCTTGCATCAGCTTCTCTACCATCCACCCCCATTTCAATAAATTCCCCATCCACCCATGCTAATTTCCGTATTAATAATAACAACATTTTAGCCACGTCCACTTTTAACATTATAACTTTTAGCTTTTAAGTAGCTGTATACTTAAAAAAATCTCATAATATCTACTTTTAAATTTATTAGGTTTAAATAATAAATGCCTTTTTACAGCCCAATATCTAAACTTAAAAAACAATTATTGAAACCGAAATATATATGGTATTAAAATTTAAAGAATTTCAATATGAACCGCAAGTCCCTAGTTGCGTATATTTACCTCAGCAATACCGTTTTAGTAATTTTAATTAAGATATAGATCAACTGTTTGTGCTGGATATAGTTATTTGAAATGAAATTATTACTGTGATAGTAATTTATAATCACGTGACAATTTCCATTAAATTAACTTTCAACTCGTGTTAATTGAATAAATTCCATACAAGACATAATAATGTAGTAAGATATTGTTGTGCTCTGATAAAGGTGCAGGTTTTTATTATGCTCTCCCATCAGTCGACATATCTTTACGGAAAATGTATAGAAATATGCCAGTTAACTATGAGATTTTTGTACGCTGATAGAAAGCCCGTATTACGTTATAAGTTGCCATAAGGAAGGACGAGAAGTCGCAGCTGCATGCCACGTGACGCGACCCAGTTGCAAGGTGCCGAGGCAACACATTCCCGGCTCGAGCGCCGCTGTGTTGGGAAAATACGTGCTAGTGTGCGCCAAGCAAATGTTTCCCCTTACCCGCTTTAAACTTTACTTGTATTGTTCTAGTTATAAGTTCCTCATACTCCCAATATTCTCACACACTTCCCATAAATCAGTGCTATAAGGGCACGGGGCCAATTAATTACATTGGGTTCATGCATTATTGTGATTCACGGACTTAGCCCATTACCCGGGGCTTTCGCGAGAGGCCTTTCTTCTGTGCTCGACTGGCCTTGAAAGAGTTCAGGCAGTAGTGACACAATCTGGATGTGTTAGATTCTTGCTGTGGGTCCTTTCTCTACTACACAGTACGTTGAAAGTTTACCATGAGGGTACTTTCGCTTTTGACCTCCCTGTTGTAAGTCATTGCGCAGAGATTTCCCTAATATCCGTATGCTACCGTCTTGTGTGTAAGAAGAATTTTAATTAATACCTACTTAATTATCACTTATTTATCCAGGACACTGGTCGTGATCGCAGAAATTATTTATGAAATCGCAAACCACAGAAAAACCCTCCCCCGCCCAGTAAACGGGGACAACGCAGCTGATATAGGGCAGTGTAGTCCGTGGGCGGTGACTCTTGTCGTCGGGCCATTGGAACGAGAAGACCACTGAAGATGGNCCCCCTCCACCGCCCAGTAAACGGGGACAACGCAGCCGATATAGGGCAGTGTAGTCCGTGGGCGGTGACTCTTGTCGTCGGGCCATTGGAACGAGAAGACCACTGAAGATGGGTGTGTCCGGTCACCGACTTGCGCCAACTTAATAAGCCCCCAGAGTCATGAACAAGGTGGGAACACTCCAATTAGGCTTTACTAAGAGCATGGCTGGTTAAATCTTTATAAAATAATATAATTTAATGTTTCAGTATATTTGTATTGCTCCCCTCCCCCCGGTTCATATTCACTATATTTATATTGAAATAATATTATACTAACTTAATGTTAAATAAACCTCTTTAATATAGTGTTCATTACATAACTCTTATTAATAACTGGTTACGCCCCTATATCCCCGTTAAGGATAAATTTCAACAAAATTTCAAAATCATAACAGACTGGAATTCACGAAATAGGCAACTGTTTCACCACCTTAATAACCTGCTCTGTGCCGGGACTCTTTAAATTTGAGCAGTATTGCGGTTTTATGAATAGTTACCTATAGGAAATAAATCGCTGAGCACTGATTTTCACATTTTACAACACTGACAAAAAATAACCTTGTGCAAATTTGCACAGGATCAAAATAATGTAAATTTTTTTTAGGGGAATCGCTGTAAAAATTACAGATAGAGCTCGTTCTTACGTGCATGTCAATCGCTCGAGTGTAAGTGCTTGAGTTCGTCATCAAGATTTTTGGAATTAGACTAGACAATGGACTAAGAGCGCTTGTACTTGCTAGCTGATCACATATCGTTTATATTTACCAGTTTCGTGCAGACATGAAAGCAAATTTAGGTGGCTCCCTTTGACATACGCTTTANCACATATCGTTTATATTTACCAGTTTCGTGCAGACATGAAAGCAAATTTAGGTGGCTCCCTTTGACATACGCTTTATTTAGGTGGCTCCCTTTGACATACGCTTTGTCAGTCACTGTTAGGCTGCATTTTCATCTGGAAACGGACCTTGCTTCCTACTTGCAACATCGTGTTGTGGAATGCTTTCTGCTGCTCAGGCCGAATTCCGTGGAAATTTTTTGACACATTGATTGGCTAGTGATATCTTGTTGTAGCAGTGAATCCAGTCGAGAGAGGATTTAGCGAGGTCTTGAGCACCAGTAAGGATGAAATGAGGTGTAAATGGTGTAGTGGCGGANGTCTTGAGCACCAGTAAGGATGAAATGAGGTGTAAATGGTGTAGTGGCGGAATGCAAGAACGGAGGAACAGGGGTACCCCAAGAAAACCCACCTGTGAAATTAAACGTCCGCCACGTCTCCTACATGCAAAATATTTGGTCCACTGAGTGAAATATTGTTCCAGTTAACAAAATACTTGTTTTTTTACGGGAAAAAATATATTAGATGTCCAAACAAAATGAACCATGCCTCTGCGTTGTACTAAACATGCTAGGGATGTAAACAAATTATTATTTACTGTGTATGTTTGTTTCGCCCCTCATTTGTTTGTCTTCATTCGAAAATTAAGCTCTAGCGTTTCCTTCTAATTTTTGTGGCAGTTAGGATATTAACAGTGTTTTTTTTAATAAATCTGTAAAACTTGAAATATTTATTTACCCACGTTGTCAAGTATTTGAAATGTATGTATTTAAGAACATTCTTATTTTATCAGTAGTCACTTAAGCTGAGATTGCTAGGGCGGGGCGTTAGGGTTTGATAACGCTCAGATGTAAACGTTCTAGATTAGAATATCAGTCTGGCTTAATTTTGTTTTATCAACCGATAATGTTTAATGTACATAGGAACAAACAAATATTTATTTGCAGCAACCAAATCTTCTAGTTTCGTACAACCAAAAAGAATAACAAAAATAATTTGGTTTCAACGAGAAATTTTTTTTTATTGTCCCTATGCAAACAATTAATGTAAACAAATTAAACAAAAAGACTTTGTTCGAGTCAACGAAACCTTTCTCTGAGTGCATCCTAACTGATAATGTAACCCGGCTCGTCTTTGTGAGAGGAGAAATATGCCACCGCAGGCCTCCTGTAGCGGTGAACCCATTTTCTCGGCTCATGCAGGTGGTGTTAGGAAAACACGCAGGCAGTTTTTCTTCCTGTCGCGACGGTAGTGGTCACAATCACTTAATTCACCTGTCATATCTTCACCTGCGACGAGTGTTCGCCGACATCTACAGCCCAGTCACGGCGACTGTTAACATTTCTGAAGCCCTGCTCAGATTGCACTCCCGCGATATTCCTCGGCCTCCTACAAACAAAGTTTGATAAATTACACCATAGGGCCAACGCACTGCATTCGTGGGCACTCCGTGTAATAATATTTTGAATAAGAACTGTTTCTTACTAGGCGTTACCAACACACCTATATTCTCTCTAATTACATTCATATTAATATTATAAATGAAACATAATAATTCATTCATAAAATGTAAACAAAAGTTCAATTTAACTAAAAATAAGATACTTTTATGTTAAAGGAAGGATAAAACGCTTGTGATACATAAGCTATTTAGGAAAATACCAAACGCCGTATGCATGGGGTGATTTTATAAAGTTTTGATTGAAAAAGTGTGAAGAAACCGTGAATAAACTATAAATAAACAGTTTCCTGAACTTAGAAATCAGAGATCCAGAGACCACCAACNGACTGTTAACATTTCTGAAGCCCTGCTCAGATTGCACTCCCGCGATATTCCTCGGCCTCCTACAAACAAAGTTTGGTAAATTACACCATAGGGCCAACGCACTGCATTCGTGGGCACTCCGTGTAATAATATTTTGAATAAGAACTGTTTCTTACTAGGCGTTACCAACACACCTATATTCTCTCTAATTACATTCATATTAATATTATAAATGAAACATAATAATTAATTCATAAAATGTAAACAAAAGTTCAATTTAACTAAAAATAAGATACTTTTATGTTAAAGGAAGGATAAAACGCTTAAGCTATTTAGGAAAATACCAAACGCCGTATGCATTGGTGATTTTATAAAGTTTTGATTGAAAAAGTGTATAAAGTTTTGATTGAAAAAGTGTGAAGAAACCGCGAATAAACTATAAATAAACAGTTTCCTGAACTTAGAAATCAGAGATCCAGGAGAGGGGGGGGGGCTCCTCATTACATCTCATGAGGGAACGATAAGGAGAAAGGTTCGTACGTGTTTCTATATATATTTTTAATGCAAATTTTTTTGCAAACATTTTTAAATATTTTATTTATAGAGTAATTTATGTGGGGCATAATTATTGCATGCAAATGGGAAAATTTTGTTTGGACTCTTTTATCTAAATGCATATCTATCTAAAAATATAATAAATGTTTTTAAAAACATTATTTAGTGGGATTATCCTTCGCACATCATACATTTTAACGTTCTTTTATTTGTAGTTTTCACGGCCTCCTTGTGGTATTACCGAGTGTTGGATTTTTCTACGCAAGTTATATATACATATATGTATATATAAGGGTTTGAGTAACTACGAAATCCTGAAGGGACGAAAGGGCGACGCATCTGGCGCATGCTTTGGATTGCGACCCGTGGCACAGTTTAGGCTACAAGGCCTAGCTGTGCCAGTAACCAAGCTCCATACATAAATATTACCAATTTTTATAATTCGAGAACAGACCTTGGCACCCCGGCATTGATATGGACTTGAGACAAAACATATTTTAAAGAAATTGTGCCATAGTATTTATCAAAAGGTTGCTCTATCTTCCCTCTTTATGACTGGATGACAAATTTTAGATGTAATTCAAATGTGTGCGATCACGTCTAAAATGTTGAAGTACCAAAGTAACATGAATATAATCAGCCCAGTGAAATAAAAAGCCACATACCTAACAGTTACATAACTTCTCGCAAGAAGATAAATAAGTCTGAACAAATAAATTACGAGCAGTGAGTTAGTGACCATGAGTTTCCGTGTCCAAAGTCACTAGAATGCCTTGTTCTCATTACTCTAACCTGCGACGCCCAGAAATAAAAATTTACTTTCTTTCGCCTTGTAGTCCCAATATGATTACAGAGGTGAAGCAGCCACTAATTCCGCGAACTGCAGATGCATACGCCATGCAAAATGGTGTTCGCTAGCTACCGACATGCTTGAACGCCGTTTGCCTATCCGCATCTTGCGTAGTCTATTCGTGGTTTGTCACACTTTTTGAAACACACCTTTGAAAAATCACGCCATGTATAAAGTGTTTGGTTTTTTTCNCTATTCGTGGTTTGTCACACTTTTTGAAACACACCTTTGAAAAATCACGCCATGTATAAAGTGTTTGGTTTTTTTCTAAATAATACATGTTTAATAAGTGTTTTATACTTATGCCATCATGAAACCAAATTACTTTTGGTTTAANTTTTTTTCTAAATAATACATGTTTAATAAGTGTTTTATACTTATGCCATCATGAAACCAAATTACTTTTGGTTTAACTGAACTTTTATTGATATAATATATATGTATATATAATTATTATTTTATTTATAAATAACATGAATGAAAACAGAGAGCAAATATGTGAGTTCGTAATGGTTAGTGAGAAATAGTTGTTATGTAAAATATTATCGCACGGAGTGCGCACAATCGCGGTGCGTTGTCGCTTTGGTGTAATTTAGTTGATTCTACTGAGGTTAGGAACAAAACCAGTTTTCTTATAGGAGAGATTGGCGCAGGGAAAATTCTGCCGCAAGGTGCGCAGTGTTCCAAATAAGTCACTGTTCATTAAAATTTTAAGCTACGTGAATAATAAAAGATAAAGATTTTACTTAGTTACGTAGTTATTGTAAATTTTATTTACGAGTATTACAATAAATTTTTTTTTACGTAGAAAACAGCTATACACACGCTATACTAGCGCTTTCCTAGTGGGAAACATTTTAGTTGACAAACTAAAAGCATTCAGCGTCCCAACATGAGTATAATAAACCTTAACTCGGGTAAGCTTTGTTTGTACGAGGCGGAGGTATATTCTGGATGGAGAACTGTAACAGGANTATAATAAACCTTAACTCGGGTAAGCTTTGTTTGTACGAGGCGGAGGTATATTCTGGATGGAGAACTGTAACAGGACTTCAGAAAAGTAAGAAGTAACCGTAAGTGGACTATAGCTATGGGAAAGAAAATTTCGCGTTTTAAACTAACTGTAGTCTAGGCTCCACTCTCCTATGTAATTTAAAGGCTAAANTATAATAAACCTTAACTCGGGTAAGCTTTGTTTGTACGAGGCGGAGGTATATTCTGGATGGAGAACTGTAACAGGGCTTCAGAAAAGTAAGAAGTAACCGTAAGTGGACTATAACTATGGGAAAGAAAATTTCGCGTTTTAAACTAACTGTAGTCTAGGCTCCACTCTCCTATGTAATTTAAAGGCTAAACTCTGTGTATTGGCTGTTGCCCCAGTGTGCTATCAGTTAACACCTCAGAGCAAGTGGCACGGGATTCGGTGATTGTTTCCTTGCAAGTCTGTTATTGGCTGAGAGTTCACCTCGGCGTGTCTAATAAACTTTGACACAATTGCCGATATGACAGAAATACACAGGTCTTTGAGGTCTAGGTTGTCCTAAAATAAATCCGCGAAATCATCCGGTCCCTAACTATATAGCATACTCGCCAGTCGGCAGCACAGCCAATGAGGAATCTACCGCAGCACGAAGTAACCAGTCGGGCAGAAGACCCATCCCCAGAGCCTCGTGTAGCCAATCAGATAATGGGTATGCTCACATGAAAAGAACCGCCATGTTATTTCGTCTCTGTGTATTGTTGGTATCTACTCTGTCTCTTGATACGTTGGGCGAAATGCGAAACAAGACCATTAAAAAAAAAGTTCCACTAATGGGAAACAGTTTCTTCTGCAGGGTGGGAAGTACTTTAATTTTTTTTGCAGCGAAGGGACGTCAGCCGGGCCCGGGGAATACGCGGTAATTTGGCTGGGGCGGCCGTGGGGTCGCCAGGGACGCAAGTNATACGCGGTAATTTGGCTGGGGCGGCCGTGGGGTCGCCAGGGACGCAAGTTGCCCGCGACGACGAGGACTTCAAAGGAGGCCCGCGGTGCGAAGGAGACAGGTGTACGGCTGCAGGTGTACTTGTTCGTGCGCACTTCTTCACCCTCCTCCCCCCATAGTCACGGAGGTGGGCGGGGTCAAACGAGGGCACGTCGCCTGGGTCGATGGTACGGCCGCGCTAAAGCACGAGAAACGAGTACGTCCCGAACGCAAAAACGTTTTAGAATTGAGGTGGTCCTTACGATCAAGTTGTGAGTGACGAGATTTGGGCGGCTTTTAACAGCGAGGCCTTGAGAGCCAATGAGAGTGATTGAGGTGAGTATGGAGCAGCGCTTGAGTGAAAGGGCAGGGAAACGGGAGATCCCCGAGAAAACCCGCCGATCAATGGCATCGTCCAACACGATTCCCACAAGCAAAGTCTGGGAGTGGCCCGTCCGGAAATTGAACCCGGTTCGTATTGATTGGAGCCGAGCAGGCTAACCGCTCAGCCACCGCAGCCAAACTATGATAAAGTTCATGGTCATCGTGGGAACATCCTCAACACGTAGATGTGTACGGGACTGCGATATTCTATTTCTTGTNTGATAAAGTTCATGGTCATCGTGGGAACATCCTCAACACGTAGATGTGTACGGGACTGCGATATTCTATTTCTTGTCATATACATTAAAGTGAACCTTTCCCAGCATTTCAAATCGATTGATCGATTGATAAATGTATTTATTCAATACCAGAAACAATTACAAAATGGAAATAAATATTAGAAACATAGGAACAGTGATACAAATTAACACGTCAGAACGCAAATAATATTCTCCTGTTAATACGAAAGTAGTAAAAAATTACACAGAAACGTTACTGAAACAAACAGAAAATAGAGTGCGTAACCAGTTGGGGAAAATAACAAAAACTCCAAAATGAATTAAGTAATATAACATAACACGTGGAACAAGGAGTAAATAACTGACATTACGGAAAAGAAATAGGATATAGACCATAAATAAACGTCAAAGAAAGGAGGTTAAGCATGGCCTGTTCACGGTAAAGTGAACACTTTTAACCCTAGATATTTTTTCCTTCAAGGATTTTTTAATTCTTTAACCACCTCTTCAAATAAATATTTCCATGTAAATAATAAACACAGTGTGCATATTCAACCGCACTCGGAAGTTCATATATTTATTGACTATTATTCCAAATGAGTTGGCTTTCAGAAGTGCTCACTTTTACGTGAAGTAAGAAAGCAATTGGGGTTCTTGGTTTTTCAGCTTGTTTATATTTTTAAAAAAATTTTGGAAAGTACCCTTACACCCTACTTGCTATTGCCCTTACAAAACAGTACAGAAATAACGACGGAACTACGAACTCGTAATTACGTTACAATATTGATTTTGCCAAATTTCCGCAGAGTTAATATCGTAACGTAATTGCGAATTCTGCCGAAATTCGGCAAAATCAATTTTTGTATCGTAAATAAGAGTTCATAGTTAGCCGTCATGCCTGTAATGTTGTGTAATGTACAGGGCTTATTAACGTCCCCCGGTGCTATGCCTGAAGGCTTTTCGGGGGATGGCTTTCAAACTAGTTTATAGCCTAACTTTATCTATCACCCATGCCGTACCTGGGATTCGAACCCAGGACCTCCCGAACCCCAGACCGGCGGCGCACCAACCGACTGCGCCACGGGAGGCCGGCATCATGACATCAGTTTTGTTTAAGTAGTCAATAGCTAGTTAGTACGGGTGCTTTCAGAATTTTCTTTAAAAAAAAAAAAATAATAAAAAAAACCGATACTCTAAAACGGCGGGGGAAGGTCCCATTAAAGCATTCATGAAATAGAATTGCAGGTTAAAAGAAGAATAAAAGGTAATTTATTGCATTTTTTTAAATATAATTTTTTCTAAAGAAGACTGATATGATTATTTTCCTAAACTCGTTTCAGAAATACATGTAAATTATGCTATTTGCTAATATATAACTACTTCCCTAAATTCACGTTAATTTTCATTCAAGTGTGAATGTCTGGCCATGTGAACGACACATTTTCACACGCGTTCTCAACGGACGTGTCTTACGTATAGTCTATTCACAGTTTCTTCACACTTTTCAAATCAAACATTTGAAAAATCACCCTGTGTATGATGTGCATGGATGTATCCTAACTATGGCGTGCATAATAAGCGTTTTACATTTTGCTCAATATAAAAATATCTTATTTTCGGATAACTGAAGTTTTATTTATATTCTATCTATAAATCAAAATGTTTTATTTATAATTATTGTGAATAAAAACAGCGAGAAAACAGGTGTGTTGGTAGCACCTAGTAAGAAATAGATCTTAGGCAAAATATTATTACACCTTGGGGGCACGAATGCGGTGCGTTGTCCCTTCGGTAAAATTTTCTAGACTTGGTTAAGATTTGTTAGCATGAGGCGGAAGAATGTCATGGAAGTAGAACGTTGGCAGGGTTTCAGAAAAGTCAAGAGTAACCGTGAACAGCCTATGCACGAAAGTGATCTTGAACTAAGCTTTACGGCCGCTGCGGGCCAAGTCGCAGTTGGCGACCGCCAAGGCCCGTGCGGCGGCCTGCCCTCTAGATCCCTGCCCTGCGTCACGCCTCGCCCACTGGGCCCCTGATCCTCGCCAATCTGACGGAATAATTTATTCCCCGGACCCTCAGCACTGATGGAGCAAACGAAGCCAGCTAAGCGTGAACTTTGCATTGAGACGGAGGGAGTCGAGGGGTTTTGAAATAGAAAAAAATAGTTCCCCAACAATTCCCAGGGCACGGTCCTGTGGGATCGCGGCTACACAGCACGTGGTGGGAGGGGGGTACCTCTTCCCCTCCCTCTTCACTCAGGGGTCATTATAAATTATTTACGAGTACGTCGCTTTGTGTTCACGCTGCTAACCAGCGTTCCCTGTTCTCTGCGTGTTGGTCTACGTTGAAGCGCGTGGTGCTTGTTTATCTGGCGTGTAGTTCCGACTAATTAAATCCACACCATGACATTTCAAACCATACACATATAACTCATATTATGTTATGCGGTTCTACAATATAATTATTTTTAATTGTGTTTACACGCTGGATAACCTGCTAATATTCACCAGGATACCAACCATTTTACCAGCCCTAATTACGCTCTTCTAATTTACAGCATGCCTACAAAATAATAAATAAATAATGTAACACATTTAGATGAGATTAATAACTAATATAAAAAACAGGACTAAATACAGAAAAAAGACTTCTTATACCAGAACATGCTTCCACAGAACAACCTCTAGGTACAGAATATACAATTTGAAATATGCATCAGCCCAGTGAGTGGCTCTTTCTAAATTGACAGTAACAGTTCAGGAAATCCTCGCTTCATTGTTTTTTTTTAAATAAGTTAAATCTTTGAGAGAGATAATAGTCTACAGAAAGTATCAGGACAGCGGTTATTTAGTTCACACAGATTAACCAATCTCATAAAAAATAAATTACAAACGGCTGTACGCAAATCGCCAAATATAAAGCCAAATGTATAAAGAAAACAAATAAAATATCAACTTGAAGCTTTGAAAAAACTGCTTAGGAAATATGGGACTTATGTTATGCAAGGAGACTGAGATTATCGAAATGTGCTACTTTTCTTTGTGAAAAAACTATCTTGGCAGCGTTTACAAGCCAATGGTAATATTTTTGTTAAAATTAACTAATGTGTTATTTACTGGCTAAGATTCTAGAAATTTTACTATGTCATACTACATTTCCACGTACCAGACACCTGTAGGTCACGGTGATTTCTTTTAATTAATTGTTATTTATATACATGAGTTCTAAATCATGTAATAGAGACAATAATTCGCAGTTTACATAGATAGGAATCTGAAATTAGATCTTTGCTTCAATAACAAATAATTTTTTTTACTGAATATTTATTTATACTTTTACACACAACATGTTTTACTAAGTAATGGAATCTCTCAAAACAACAGTAACTATAACACGTTATTTAAAACAACAGAATTATTTTAATGTGTATTATAAAATAAGTATATTGTATGTATTATATAAAATGTATTATAAAGTAAAAATAACAAGATTTAATTCAGGCCCACGTGACTGCCAAAATCCACAAAGATGTCTAGGATAACTCCAGGTTAGTTGCCACATTACTCCCAGCTCAAGCAATCAACACTCAAAAGCCACAGTTCTGATATAAAAAAAACCCAAAATAGAATTCATTCGCCGATCTCCCGTGGCGCAGTCAGATGGTGCGCCGCCGGTTTGGGATGCGGGAGGTTCTAGGTTCGAATTCTAGGTAAAGCATGGGTGTTAGTTTACCTCATGTCATAAGTTAGTTTATAAGCCGTCCCCTGATAAGCCTTTAGGCACAACGCTGGGGGACGTTAATAAGCCCTATTCAATCCAATCCAAAAATTCGTTCACACTTAATAGCTGGTGTAAATCTGAGAAAAATTTAGTGGAATGTGAATGCAAGACAGGTAACACCATAAATTAAAATTTCGCGCTTATTTGAACAAAAACGGTATGTTGCACACTTGGTATATATTTATAAATGTTATATTCAACGAGGCCATAACGACATATTATTGTGTAATACTACAAAATTTTAGCATACAATAAAATATGATAAAAACACTGATGAAACAAGGTATATATTCTCACAACTAATAACAAATATTTACACACGAAACAAACAAACTTTTGGCATTATCGAGTCCATAAGGTAATATAATACAACTTATTTCATTTCCAATGTAAATTTACAGTGAACTAATGCCCTCTGTTTACATTATACTAAAGTACTTGACTTTCATTTAGGAATAATAGGTTAGGTTTTAACAACACTCACCGATATATGTTACCACAGTTACAGTTGCCTAGCTAAACGCCACTCTATAACACATATTATGAAAATACGATAATCTTACGTCAATTGCAGCAATTGGATAATTATGGCTTGGATACGATACTTCGATTTTTAAAAAAAATCAATATGATCTCGTTAGTACAACAAGGTCGCTTATAGACAAGGCAAGAGGTTTTCTGGAATTGTGAGCTTAAGATAACAGCTTGTAAGATAGATTCATTTTAAAAAAAAGTAGTCAAATAAGTTCAAAGTCACGCATATAAATACGTAGAGCTAGTTGTAACTGTGTTACTAAAAAAATTACTCAAGCATAATTTTCTAAATCATTTTTGAGTAGCATGGCTGGGTAGCACTAAATGACGTCACATATTCTGTACCGTAGTGTGGCGCGGAAACCATACGGTCAGAAAGTGAACTATAAAAAACCCGTAGGTTCGACTGACAGAAGGAATTCTCGTCGGTATTCTTGCGTTTGTCTACGCCGAAGTCCCGAGGTGCTTGAAATTATCAATTAGGAGCGAGAATCAACTCGGAGGGGGAGTTAATTAAATCAGTCTTGGTGACAGCTTGTAGCGACTGACGCGCCGACACAGAATGGTCGGGGGAAGGGGTGGGGGGTGACAATAGACAGGGGTGATGGTACTGGAGTGCTGACGGAGATAAGGGGAGAAAGAGGGAGGAAGTCTTAGTAGTGCGAGGGAATGTGAGGACGGAGAAAGACAGAACTCTCAACAAGACGAAAAGAGATTAGTTATACGAGCAGTATTCCATTTATGAAGAAAATGGGAGGGATGCAAAACAGGCATGCAGAGGCTACTACTACAACTGCTGTTCAGGAAGTGCGAACTAACGTGGGCAATGTGGCAGAGAGGGGAGGGTTCAAAATGTATCTCTTTATTAGTTTCCAGTTCCTTTTCTTTCACATTCTGGTTTATTAGAAAATAACTTGCGTAATTTTTTTTTAATAAGTGCTTTTACGAAAATTATTTTTTTTTTATTGAAATGTAGTATAGGCCATTCACGGTTACTTCCTACTTTTCTCAAGCCCTGCTAAAGTTCTGCTTTCAATTTATTTTTCCGCCGCATGCAAACAAAGCTTAACCGTGTCTACAAAGTCATACCAGAGGGACAACGTACTTCATTCGTCCGCGGTTAGTGTAATAATATTTTCGACGAGACCTACTTGTTACTGGACATTAGCAACACACCTATTTTCTCACTTTTTTATTTGTATTAGTTACAAATGAAATACTAAAATTTACAGGTAATATATAAATAAGATTTCAATCAAATAAAAAATAAAGAACTTTTATGTTGCAACAAGTATAACAAGTTTGTGAAACATGGTATATTTAGGAAACTACTAAACACGTCAACATGGGTGATTTTCCGAAGGTTTGATTCGAAATGTGTGAAATAACCGCGAATAGACTATACAAAATCTTTGGCGACGATAATGTTAATGCAAGTTTTTTTCGTATGGGCATTGTATCTGTTGCTGTATATTCCAAGGAAGGGAAGCAGGGAACGGGAAGGTCTATCTTTGTTTGCCGCTCTAGATACAGAGTAGACAAATACACAGGGACGACATTTTGAGGCGGTTCCTTTGATGTTGGCGGACCCACTCGTTAAGTGGCTGCGTAAGGCTCTGAAGGTGAGCCTGTTGTTTGATTGAATACTGCGTGCTGCGAAAGGTTCACTATTGGCTGGGCTGCCGGCTGGCAAGTAGGTTACCAGGCGCTGATTGGCGAACGGCGCTCCGACATTTTGCTGGCCATTGACGCCATTTTGATCCTGTTTGCGACTTGAGTTTGAGGAGAAGTCTGCAGTTTCACCTCCGTATTCTGAAGTACTCTGTTACTATAGTTCATTCACGGTTACTTCCAATTTTTCTGAAGCCCTACTTAAGTTCTACTTTCAGGATATTGCTACGCCATATGCAAACCCAACTCAAGAGTATAGATAATTACACCAAAGGGACAGCGCACCACATTTGTTCGCAATCAGTGTAACAATTTTTTGCATAATAACTATTTCTTACAAGGCATTGCCAACGCACTTGTATTTTCCCTGTTTTAATTCATATTAATTATAAATTATCTATTATAATTCATAGAAAAATTATTCAAATTTCAATTTAGCGAAAATAATATGTAATAGTATGTTAGCAAAAGTATAAAACGGTTGTGGTACATTACATATTTATGAAACCACCAAGCAAATTTCATAAATGGGGTAATCTTTAAATGTTTGATTCAGAAAGTGTGAATAAACCGCGAATTGACTAAACTTTAAAACCGTCGCATATGTCTACAACTCAGTCCGCATTGGCTTGGAAAATTTAGAGTATGTAGGTACCTTATGTAAAATTATGAGGATATTCAATAGTCTTAAAATATTCTCAATTTTTTAAAATGGTGAATATACGCGTGTTTTTCATGGACGGCATAATGCAAAATAATTACAATTATGAAGTGCAATTCAGGGTAGAAAACAGCAACAATAAAACCAGTGCATTGCATTAGATGCTGCTTATTTATTCAAAGAACCCGGAGAATTATTTTACATAGGTTTTACTGTTATGTTATTATAAGCTACATTTTTTATGTTGTAGTGCGTGAAACAAAAACCAAATGTCTAAGTTAAGCAATGAAATTAAGTAAAACGCTTATTTTCACACAAACTTAACCAATAACGAAGTATGCAGGTCAAGTGAACAAAATGAAACTTACGAAATTCAATAGTACTTCATCGCTATCGCTGTTGTTACTTGTGTGTGGCGGTATATATCTTGG
>NQII01000011.1:1690409-1710178 GCA_002778355.1 Clitarchus hookeri
AAATGGATTGTGAGGGGGAAGGGAAATGTCTAACTGGAGGGACTGAAGGCCTTTCCCATTCTGCACGTCATCTGGGAAATATGTTACTTATGCGTTTTTATTTTAAGGTTCAAATCAAAGGCGTTATGTATCTAGCATAATTACTAAATGCATATGTTGCTTGTTTAAGTTTTCATAATTTCATGTAGCCTGACAGCTGTGGTTACGGAATGTGTATTATATTACACTGTTAGGTTTGAATCTGATCTTGGTAATATTAGGATACAATGCATGTATTCCCATGAAGGAGCCAGTAAATCTACGATTCTTGCTACCAGAACACCTGGGAATGTTGTTATTTACATGACCAAATATTTTTTCACCGTTTTTGTACTGCGTACTTTTGAACTTGCATCCACCCATTCCGATAACTATCTTTTCGAACAGGCGCTGATCCGGAGCAGTGAAAATCTCCGCTTAATCAGGGAAATCCATTCGCTGAAATAAACAGTGACAAATGTAGTATTTTCAGCAGAGCTGTTTCTGCTGCTCCAACGTCATGACAGTATACTGTTGAGTAAATAATCACGTGTTTCACTTCATGCAATAACCAAATCAAAATTTTGATTATGAAGACTCAATTTATACCACATGTATGTATTCTTCTGATGCAAGGTATTTTTTTTATGTGGGGTGACATATGTCATTGAGATGGCTAAGTTCTTCCCTTTACCAACACCTGTGGACAGTCGCGTACATGTGCATGTGAAAACTACCCAGTTATTGACCTACAATCATAGGTTATTTTAAACTGCAAAAACACTCATTCAACGTGTATTAAACTTTAGTTTAGGTAAGGTTAGTTTAAACTGAAAAAACACGCGTTTGTCCATTATCCTAAGTCAGTTTAGAAGGTCCTGTACGTTTGGATTACTTTGTTGAAAATCGGTGAGTGAAACAGCGCATGTGCAGTGATGAATTACACCTACATATGCATGAGCAGTAGCCACAGTTTCGTCGATGCGCAGACTCTCGTCTTACCTACAGACCACAAGGCTCCGTGTTTCAATCCCGGCCAGACCATATATGCGCAAGATGTTCCTAGGTGTAAGTTTAGGAAGCTCAATACTGAATGTCTTGCCTTCCGATTAGCCGATCGGCATAAAAGCTGGAACATTAATAAACCCAATGAAGAAAAGATTTTTTTCTACGTCTATTAACTAGTCATTATTTTCAACACTACAGGAGGTGATTTCTGATGACTTTAGACAAATACCTTATATCCCATTATAAGACATTCAGTATACACACTGACAACCTGTNTGATTTCTGATGACTTTAGACAAATACCTTATATCCCATTATAAGACATTCAGTATACACACTGACAACCTGTTTATTAGCAAAACTCGCAAAACGTGTGCGAAATTGTATCAGTTTTGAGCATTTCCTTTCATTGTAAAACCATCAATTCCATGCAATAATATTAGTACTACATAATTGAAAATAGGAACAGGCGAATGCACGACAAAGAAACGTAAGAAATAAGAAATACATTCATATTTCCACACAGTTCACGCTATAATGGGCTATAATTAGTTTGCAGGCTTCGCCATGATACATAAGCAGCACCCGCTATTGTAATGCACAGTATTTTATTCAGAGCAGGGGCTGATCTAGAGAACGAATAAAGAGGGCGCTACTTGAGGGTCGGTACTGTGCGTTACATTAAACCACATACATAACAGTAAGACTTAATTTTTAGTGCTACATATAAATTTCAGTAATTAGTGGATTGGCGATATAAACGGTTACTTCCTACTTTTCTGAAGCCCTGCTCAAGTTATAATTTAGGATATTCCTCCCCCTCACGCAAAAAAAGCCTTACTGAGTCTATAAAATTATACCAAAGGCATAACGCACCGCATTTGCTATCTCAGTTTAATGACATTTTGCAAGATAACTATTTCTTACCAGGCATTCCCAATATACATATTCTTCCTCTGACTTTATTTGTATTAATTTTAAATGAAATATTATAATGTACAGATTAAATGTAAGACATATTTAGTTCCACCGAAATTAAGCAACTTTTATTTCAACAGAAGTATAAAACACTGTGATATATTCAGGAAACAACCAGACAGGTCATATACAATGTGATTTTTCAAAAGTTTGAGTCAAGAAGTGTGACGTTGCCCTGAATAGACTATAACACTGCATTGCCAGCAGTCTACTTGGTTTCAAGTATAATCTGGCTTTATTAAGTGCGGAATCAACCTTCAGATGAGGGAATTAAGTGCCCTTAGCGCTTTAATGGATCCATCCCTGCTTCAGAGAAGAGGCAGGAGCCATTTTGGCCACCCCTTGTTCCAAGTCCGGAAGGCTCTACTTTCGCCCCGGGATTAGCCTGGAGTACGACGGAAGGCACCCCCCCCCCCTCAAACGCGCATCTCTGCTAAGACTGTCTTCGCTGGAATGAGAGAAAGTTTCCGTGGCCATCGTCTTTGGCGCTCCCCGAGGCCAGTCGGCGCGGGAAAACACAGGCGTCCTCCCGGATTATCCCCAAATTGAGGACAGCGTTCGAAAGACCAAAAAAATACGCGGCGGTAGAAAAAAAAAACAGTCCTCAACCGCAAACAAGTCGAGAGCTACTTAAGCGTCAACATCTAACAAAGCAGGATTCCGCGCGATACAAGATGCTTTACGGTTCGAAACCTGGGAAACTATCCTTCAATTGTTTTTACCCTTGATGCACATATATAGTGTATTCGCAGTATCTTAAAACGTTTTTGAACCAAGCCTTTGAAAAATTGTTCCATGTATGACGTGTTTGTTTCCCCAAGTATGTCACATATCACAAGGGTTTTATACTTATTTTAACATGAAAGCATCTTATTTTTAGTTAAATTTCACTTTGACATACATTTTACAAATAAATTACAATATGTAAGTCATAACTAATATGAGTGAAACGGAGATATAGTAGGTGTGTTTGTAATGCATATAAAAAAATAGTTATCTTATAAAATAATATTAAACATGAATGCGCACGAATTCAATACGTTGTATCTTTGGTGTACTTTTGTAGACTTAGTTAACCTTTGCTTGCATTAGTCGCAGGAATAACTCGGCAGTAGAACTTTAGCAGGGTTTAAGTAAGCGTGAACAGACAATGCTGCGTATCTTTTTTACCAAGCTAAGTTTTGCTCTGTAGCTCAACAAGTCGCCTTGAGAGATTCAGATAAATAAACATTGACGANCTTTTTTACCAAGCTAAGTTTTGCTCTGTAGCTCAACAAGTCGCCTTGAGAGATTCAGATAAATAAACATTGACGAAAATGGCGTGACGGTTCCTTTGATGTGGACGCATCCATTCTCTAACTGGCTGCGCAAGGCTCTGGGAACAGATCTCGTGTCTGACTGGCTGCTGCGTGCCACGCAATATACCCTATTGGCTGAGCTGCCGGCTGGCAAGTAGGTTACCAGGAGTTGATTGACGAACGGTGTTCCGACATGTTGCTGGGTCAACGACGTCACTTTGATGGCGTGCGCAGATGGAGTTCGTGGGACAAGCGGTTGTTTCATCTCTGTCATTTCGTGTACTCTGTGTCACCTGGACGATATTTCTGAAGCATTGTGACCGTCTCTATGAAAAGATAGTTCAATACGNTTTATTAGCAAAACTCGCAAAACGTGTGCGAAATTGTATCAGTTTTGAGCATTTCCTTTCATTGTAAAACCATCAGTACCATGCAATAATATTAGTACTACTTAATTGAAACTAGGAACAGGCGAATGCACGACAAAGAAACGTAAGAAATAAGAAATACATTCATATTTCCACACAGTTCACGCTATNTAGGAACAGGCGAATGCACGACAAAGAAACGTAAGAAATAAGAAATACATTCATATTTCCACACAGTTCACGCTATAATGGGCTATAATTAGTTTGCAGGCTTCGCCATGATACATAAGCAGCACCCGCTATTGTAATGCACAGTACACAGTATTTTATTCAGAGCAGGGGCTGATCTAGAGAACGAATAAAGAGGGCGCTACTTGAGGGTCGGTACTGTGCGTTACATTAAACCACATACATAACAGTAAGACTTAATTTTTAGTGCTACATATAAATTTCAGTAATTAGTGGATTGGCGATATAAACGGTTACTTCCTACTTTTCTGAAGCCCTGCTCAAGTTATAATTTAGGATATTCCTCCCCCTCACGCAAAAAAGCCTTACTGAGTCTATAAAATTATACCAAAGGCATAACGCACCGCATTTGCTATCTCAGTTTAATGACATTTTGCAAGATAACTATTTCTTACCAGGCATTCCCAATATACCTATTCTTCCTCTGACTTTATTCGTATTAATTTTAAATGAAATATTATAATGTACAGATTAAATGTAAGACATATTTAGTTCCACCGAAATTAAGCAACTTTTATTTCAACAGAAGTATAAAACACTGTGATATATTCAGGAAACAACCAAACAGGTCATATACAATGTGATTTTTCAAAGGTTTGAGTCAAGAAGTGTGACGTTACCCTGAATAGACTATAACACTGCATTGCCAGCAGTCTACTTGGTTTCAAGTATAATCTGGCTTTATTAAGTGTGGAATCAACCTTCAGATGAGGGGATAAAGCGCCCTTAGTGCTTTAATGGATCCATCCCTGCTTCAGAGAAGAGGCAGGAGCCATTTTGGCCACCCCTTGTTCCAAGTCCGGAAGGCTCTACTTTCGCCCCGGGATTAGCCTGGAGTACGACGGAAGGCACCCCCCCCCCCTCAAACGCGCATCTCTGCTAAGACTGTCTTCGCTGGAATGAGAGAAAGTTTCCGTGGCCATCGTCTTTGGCGCTCCCCGAGGCCAGTCGGCGCGGGAAAACACAGGCGTCCTCCCGGATTATCCCCAAATTGAGGACAGCGTTCGAAAGTCCAAAAAAAATACGCGGCGGTAGAAAAAAAAACAGTCCTCAACCGCAAACAAGTCGAGAGCTACTTAAGCGTCAACAGCTAACAAAGCAGGATTCCGCGCGATACAAGATGCTTTACGGTTCGAAACCTGGGAAACTATCCTTTAATTGTTTTTACCCTTGATGCACATATATAGTGTATTCGCAGTATCTTAAAACGTTTTTGAACCAAGTCTTTGAAAAATCGTTCCATGTATGACGCGTTTGTTTCCCCAAGTATGTCACATATCACAAGGGTTTTATACTTATTTTAACATGAAAGCATCTTATTTTTAGTTAAATTTCACTTTGACATACATTTTACAAATAAATTACAATATCTAAGTCATAACTAATATGAATGAAACGGAGATATAGTAGGTGTGTTTGTAATGCATATAAAGAAATAGTTATCTTATAAAATAATATTAAACATGAATGCGCACGAATTCAATACGATGTATCTTTGGTGTACTTTTGTAGACTTAGTTAACCTTTGCTTGCATTAGTCGCAGGAATAACTCGGCAGTAGAACTTTAGCAGGGTTTAAGTAAGCGTGAACAGACAATGCTGCGTACCTTTTTTACCAAGCTAAGTTTTGCTCTGTAGCTCAACAAGTCGCCTTGAGAGATTCAGATAAATAAACATTGACGAAAATGGCGTGACGGTTCCTTTGATGTGGACGCATCCATTCTCTAACTGGCTGCGCAAGGCTCTGGGAACAGATCTCGTGTCTGACTGGCTGCTGCGTGCCACGCAATATACCCTATTGGCTGAGCTGCCGGCTGGCAAGTAGGTTACCAGGAGTTGATTGACGAACGGTGTTCCGACATGTTGCTGGGTCAACGACGTCACTTTGATGGCGTGCGCAGATGGAGTTCGTGGGACAAGCGGTTGTTTCATCTCTGTCATTTCGTGTACTCTGTGTCACCTGGACGATATTTCTGAAGCATTGTGACCGTCTCTATGAAAAGATAGTTCAATACGGCGTCTTTGGGAACAGCAATAACAATAATAGTCATTGTACAGAAGTTGTGTTTTGTAAACGAACTCCGTAAAGAAGAAAATATGTAATAAACTGCAGCTGAGCAGGTGACATATTTAGGTTTCGTTACATTTCTGCAAAAAGTATGGTGTCCTGAGTATAATAACAAAATAGTTAATTATTTGTCGACGTAGTTAATATNGTTACATTTCTGCAAAAAGTATGGTGTCCTGAGTATAATAACAAAATAGTTAATTATTTGTCGACGTAGTTAATATTTGGGGTAAACACGACACAAACGGACTTCACAGCGTGCTCAGTGCTGTCATCGCGTGATACTAAATATTGATGTAAAATATACTACCAAATAAATATTATAAGTGCTTTGCAATATTGCAATAGTGAACAGATATGATACAACATTGATGATTAACTAAATTATCCTAATTTGTAATACGCACCCTTGAATTGCCAAAGAAATAATTTTAATACTGTAAGTATAGTTTGGATGATAGAACCGACAACAGCGTTGCAAAAAATATGTGCTTTCACAAAGTTGTCAGATAAAGAAATATATAATACCACGTAAATACATTGTCATCTGCCTTTCTTTATGGCTGTCATGCGTATATCTAAGCAGCTACGTGTTAAAAAGTCTGATCCCGGGAAATAATTATTTTATATGAAATGGTACAAAAAATTCAAAATGGAGCAAATTCCTAAACACCCGGGAATTTAATAAAACAGACACAGCAGACAACTCATATCTTGGAAAACGAAATCCTGCTATAGATTAAATTGTACGTTTTTTTTCAAATGTTTCCGTAAACCATAAATAACTTTACTTTATTTTATGCTACATGCCTGATAATGTTTATGTTTAGGAATTACGTCTGCATTTGCTAGGAATGGAATGGAAAACTATTTTAAGGAAAGCACTCCCATTGCAACCAACATTCCGAATATGATTGAGCTTTGTCAAACTGTTTTGCTGTGTTCACTTAACAGATTGGTTGTCACTTCAGGAAGGGTTTGTATTCTCCACAAACATTTTTGCTCTTTATTTAGGTACATTATTAATTACTAGTTTTCATTAAATTCATAAATTAGTAATTTAATTTCTACCTCATCGAGGTACTGTCATNGTACATTATTAATTACTAGTTTTCATTAAATTCATAAATTAGTAATTTAATTTCTACCTCATCGAGGTACTGTCATTTGAGTGAATTAATCACCAATAGAATTCGAATTAAAACAAATTGAACCACGAATTGCATAAATATGGAAATGATCAGTTACACAACTGTCACACTCACACGCCTTCTCCGAGGATGGAAGACCAGAACTTTTCAAAACGTATGTCTGGATGTAAACAATTCGTCTGTTATACCAATTAGATGACGATGACAGGACGTTTTTCAATACTATTGGGATTAAAAACGCATAGTTACTCTGAAGTATATGCAATTATATACATTGGCCTCATTATGGAATCTCTTACTCAAATTAGGATGTTCCTGTGTCCCATTCCGGTTAAATGTGCGTGAACAAAGGAAAGGAGTTGAATTTAGTTCGATGAATGAAAATATATATCAAAGGATCGTGATTGACAACAAAATGTGTGCAACGTAAATGAACCTATCAGTGTTATGCCATATTACTTTCTGGTACATTTTCCAAAATTAATTTTATCACCCAGCAATATAGACGAACAGTCTGTCTATATTAACGAATTGTGTAGAGAAATGGGGCTAGTGTACACGGGTGTTGAAGATTTCTAAACGTTTTTTCTGACACGATGGGGCAGTTTCTTTGAAAATAATAACTAGAGGTACAGCTGAAACATAAATGCGTGCTGCCTCGTAGTAATGAAAATGTACAAGCCCCTTCCGCACACCTGGGACGATAAAATCCTGCCAGCTGTGTAGTTTTCCAGAGGGAAATCACGAACTGTAATCCTGGGTTGTGTGCAAGCATGGAAGTAGCTCAGGGCCACTACGGTCTTGTGTGTGATCCTCTATAATCTCTTACCCAACTAGTCACCGCCCACTGCAGCAGTGAGACACCAAGCTCCGTGCTGCAGAGAATTACGGAGTTGTGGCCTTTTCGAAATAAGACTAGAGTTCCTCGAAGATAATTACTTCCCATACTGCACTGTATGTTTTCATGTGCTAGTTGAAACCTCTATAACTATCCAGATTTGAAGGAACAAGGTATGCCCAAACGATGAAACCACTGAAGAAAAAAGGTACATAAACAACAGTTTTTTTATAATTTAAATATATTGTGGCAACCATGAAAGGACTTTTGTGTTCATAAGTAAATTCAGTGTGTTGGTAGGCAATAATGCGGTCAATTACCCTTTCATTCCCACATTAATATATAATGTCTAATTTTACAAATTAGATACATTTGCGTGAGTTCTGTATTTAAATTGGCAAAGAACTTGTCCTTCGTTATCACCACCAANTTTTACAAATTAGATACATTTGCGTGAGTTCTGTATTTAAATTGGCAAAGAACTTGTCCTTCGTTATCACCACCAATAAGCTTTAGGCTTCGTGTTCGATGATCATGTGATATGGAAAGGTCATAATGTAGAGCAGTAACACGGTTTACAAATCAGTTAACCACTAGGAAGATCACTGAGCACTGAGGATCACCGAATACAGTACGCTACTGGCCAAATATAAGCGTCCTGTTAAGCATGTTGACGATTGTCTACAATGGGCATTAAAGGGTTAATCGCAGCAAAAATGCTCCGTTGCTAACAGCAAGAATGATCGGCGGGACTCGTTGTATTGCGGGTTGCTTCTTTACCAAGTACGTATGGTTCAACGTCTCATTGACAACATGATCGGGTTAGGAGTCGGCAAAGTCCTTTATCAAGGAATCAGCAATCGCCTGGAGTTATTCCGAGCAACCATTGGGAAACCGAGGTCAGGATGGCTGAACCAGGAAACGTACCTGGGTCCTCCAGAATGCAAACCCAGCCCGTTGTCGCTGCGTCATCTTGCGTGGTGTTACGGGTTCTGGCGTGAACATGCACATACCACAAAACGAACAAGTGGCACATATGCCAAGGACTGAACACTTCGCCTCACGGGAATTTTATTTTCTGGAATCATTTGTGTGTAAGACATACTTGCATGGAATCAAGGGGTAATTTTATCACTCTCGAATTTATAAAGAATATCTTACATGAATCTGATGCAAGGAGACGAATTCGGACAAATATGGCTTAGTGGTCAGATTAAAAGGTGATCACTCCAATACGCCAGCGTTCACGCGCAATATACAAGCGGATGCAGTTTTACAGACGCAGTGGAATGTTTTACCATGGACGACTCAATGATATTTCGGCCAACTTAATAATTACAGTCAGCAAATTAATATCTCTTTTATAAACATAAATGTTAGTGAGCACTAAACGGCTTTAGTACTTGTCAACCTATGTTNCAGCAAATTAATATCTCTTTTATAAACATAAATGTTAGTGAGCACTAAACGGCTTTAGTACTTGTCAACCTATGTTTTACTTTGCAAAACAATTTGTTCTCTACCAGCAACCAAATTTCGCCTTGGGAAACATTAACAAATTATTTTTGGAACCACAAACAAATATTTTCTCTCAGTGGATCGGCGAAATATCTGAAAGGAGCTCGTAGTGAATCTCGTTACTTGGCAGTGACAGAATTATACTGCACATATTCCCTAACACTTGTACCACACTAGTTTGATAATATTTTTGCCGCTCAAGGCATAGCGTAAAATGGATTTTTATATATTCTCTGGGTTGTATGTGAACATCGTATAAAAACGATACAGCATTCAGATAACTTTATGTTGCTAATGAAGTAACATCATTTTGTTAAATTGTTGAAGGGCATGAGCTAGTTGGTATTGTTAAAATTAAATTTAACTTCTTATAATAAAACTTAACAGTGAACAAAAAATTAAGAAATGATAGCTGGAAAGTTATTTTATATTTCAGTCCAAACATTTCAGTCATTGTGATCTGTAAATGGGAGACTGCACAGGAAAGAGATTTAATGAGATACGCTGTACGCAACAGAAAACTGTGTCCAATTTAGAAGTTCTCGCACGTCACAGAGTGCTTAAAAATACGAAGGTGTAACAATCGCTTATTCCGGCAACTCCAGCTGCAAACGCCATAAAAATGGCACCACTAGCCAGTAACATGTCGGAAACCCGTTCACCAATCAGCGCCTGGTAACCTACTTATCAGATGTCAGGACAGCCAATACGGAATATTTCGCAATAGGCAGTAACCAATAAGACGCATGTCCGTTCCCAGAGCCTCGAGCATCCAGAGAATGGGTACGCTCACATAAAAAAAATCACCACATTACTTCGTCTCTGCGCATGTAACTACTCTGTGCTCGTATGGTGGGAGACATCGTTAGTTGTTGAGACTATGTTCCCCAATAACGTCAAACACAGGCACAATTTTATTGTTCCAGGCCTGACATTTTTATTAGTCCAGACATGACAGAGCGTCATACTGCTCTGAGAGAAAGATATAGACTCTGATGCCCATTTATTTATATTCCCACCTAGGCGAAACGGGTCCTATTCCTGGCGGGTGACTCCCGGATTTTCGCACACGGGAATCGTGCCGGACGATGCTGCTGGTCGGCGGGTTTTCTCGAGGATCTCCCGTTTCTCCCGTTCTTGTATCCCGGCGCTGCTCCATACTCACCTCGCTTCATCCTCAAGACCTCGATGTTAAGAGCCGTCCAAATCTATCCACTTTCCACCAATTTAATATATTTGTCTACCCTAGACAAAACGAGATGATTCTTGACGAAATGGTCTAACAGACCATATCGTCAAGATATTACTCAGATAAATAGTAGTAAAAAAGATACATCAGCATTGGTTGCAATTACAACGCTTTAGGTTTTAGAGGAGGGTGAATATTCAGAGAAAGCAACATAATATCGTCTACTGGTAACTACAAACACGCGTGGTGACAATGCATTGTGCACTTCATGTAATCGTAGGTAACGTACTTGTTAATGCTTCGTATGGTAATTAGCTTTTACCGGAGATGTTGACACACGCCACCTGCGGATCATCACGAAACCATTCGTACTATGGTTTATACCCCGTTAATATTACAGTGTTTATTCCTAATGACCCAAGTAATCAGCTACTTCAACTAGGCCATATCGTCACGAATCCACCTGTATTTAGTTCGCTCAACTAAACTGCCCTTGATCAAAACATTTGCACTCGTTCCCTTGAATCAAACTAGGCATTTGGAAACAAGTTTTTAAGCAGTAAAGTAAGTATAACGCTATATAAATATATTTAGTTGAACCAACTAAATATTACATATTTTACTCAACCATATGAGAACAACAAAATATGTAGTTTGTTTTCAGCGACAGAATATTGAATTGTCCCTATAAAAAATGTATTTCTTTGTGCTGTACAAACTTTGTTTTAGCCAACAAATCCTTCTGAGTGTGTTACTAGTAAAGTTATAAACAAAAAGTTCTTTCTCTGTAACGCCAAAACTCGCAAGTCGGAAATGTGGAACTTTGAACGTGAACACTGGCATGGAACGTGCCGTGCTCTCACATCAGTTGCAAAGTACAATTTCCAAATCATATCAATTGTTGCTTTAACAACACATATAGACATGGTACATCATATCAGTTAATTATCGATAACTTTCGTAGTTTGTTACGATTCCAACAGAAACTCGATAGCTGAAAGAGCCCTAACACATTCATCGGACAACAAGAGCAGCAGAAATATTTAGGTTTTGTTATATATTTTCTCATAAAGTGCAGTACCCTGAGCATATTTAACGGATAGTAAGTTATTTGTCGCTAGAGTTAATCTTTGAAGTAAATACNATAAAGTGCAGTACCCTGAGCATATTTAACGGATAGTAAGTTATTTGTCGCTAGAGTTAATCTTTGAAGTAAATACCACACAAACGGAGTTGACAACGGTCTCAGAGCTGTCATCTCGCAATAGTAAAGAGTGATGTAAAAAGTCCTATAAAATTAATTTTAGAAGTTTTTTACTACAGAGAAATTCATTATACAGAGGTGAAACAGCCACACACGACCGCAAAATAGCGTAACTAGCCAGCAATATGTTTAAACGCCTTTCGTTTCTCAGCTCCTGGCGCAGAGAATTGGCCGGCTCTTAACATTGAGGTCTTCGAAGGCCGATGAGAGTGAAACGAGATGAGTATGGAGCAGCGAGTAAAGTCGGCGGAAACTGGAGATCCCCGAGAAAACCCGCCAACAAGCTGCATCGCCCNTAAAGTGCAGTACCCTGAGCATATTTAACGGATAGTAAGTTATTTGTCGCTAGAGTTAATCTTTGAAGTAAATACGACACAAACGGAGTTGACTACGGTCTCAGAGCTGTCATCTCGCAATAGTAAAGAGTGATGTAAAAAGTCCTATAAAATTAATTTTAGAAGTTCTTTACTACAGAGAAATTCATTATACAGAGGTGAAACAGCCACACACGACCGCAAAATAGCGTAACTAGCCAGCAATATGTTTAAACGCCTTTCGTTTCTCAGCTCCTGGCGCAGAGAATTGGCCGGCTCTTAACATTGAGGTCTTCGAAGCCGATGAGAGTGAAACGAAATGAGTATGGAGCAGCGAGTAAAGTCGGCGGAAACTGGAGATCCCCGAGAAAACCCGCCAACAAGCTGCATCGCCCNATGAGTATGGAGCAGCGAGTAAAGTCGGCGGAAACTGGAGATCCCCGAGAAAACCCGCCAACAAGCTGCATCGCCCGGCACGACTCCAACGTGCGAAAGTCCAGGAATGACCCCACCGGGAATCGGACCCGGTCTACCTAGGTGACAGGCGAGTAGTCTGACCACTACCCCACCGCGGCCCCCAGCTTCTGGTAACCTACTCGCAGCACGCAGTGGCCACTCTAGCACCAGGCCTGTCTTCAGACTCATGCAGCTAATCATCCCACATCAAAGGAACCACAATGCCATCTCGTCCTTGCGTATTTATCCACACCGTGACACAACTATGGACGATGTAGCCGTAGTTGAAACAACCTTTATCTGGCACAATCGTAGGAAAACTTCTTTGTATACAACTCCTGTCTCTTACCTCGATTAGTTTATCGAATAGAAATTTGCATCAAGGTCAAGGAACTTTAGGAGAAAAGACGTTTGCTGAAGTAACGACTGTAGGTCATTTTCTTGTTAAAAAAACNATCAAGGTCAAGGAACTTTAGGAGAAAAGACGTTTGCTGAAGTAACGACTGTAGGTCATTTTCTTGTTAAAAAAACTTCCAGGCGAAGTGAATGGTGATTGACGTTGTACGCGAAGCGATTTCAAGTCTAGTGGCGCGCTCCCTNTCCAGGCGAAGTGAATGGTGATTGACGTTGTACGCGAAGCGATTTCAAGTCTAGTGGCGCGCTCCCTATTAATCATCAGCCTCTTTTCTCTGGCTGGGAATTGTGGCGCGACCGGGTGATAAAACTCTTCTGCCCTCGCGTGCCTGTCAACGNCAGCCTCTTTTCTCTGGCTGGGAATTGTGGCGCGACCGGGTGATAAAACTCTTCTGCCCTCGCGTGCCTGTCAACGGGAAATGAATGAAGCTATCAAGTTCACACTTGTCCAACTACGACAGCACAGTTCAAGGTCGGTGTCCTGGTTTTTTTTTATTTCGGTCCTCTCCTACTTCGGCTCGAGAAGAGTTATTGGATCAGTCTAGATACGAACTCTGCATTCAAATCTGATTCATCTTATTGCGCCCCTGCCAGTTTGCTCGTCAAAAATCATGACTGATTAACTAAAGATTTTCATAGTTCTTCAGGGAAGTTAATTTGTTTTTCCCCTTTTTTGAGATTTGTATAGGCAAATTAATTTTCTTATCATGGTTCGGTTAGCGTTGCATCCGTGTCACTAAACGGAAGAATTCACAAAAATTATCTCTGACCTTCACGACCGAGGTCCCTAAGACATCAGCTCCACGCCGTGAGGTTTTTGATCGTACCTTGTAAAGGCATAGATATTCGTGTACATACATGTAAAGTTGGTTAGTTCAGTTTGGTATAGTCTATTCGCAGTTTCTTTTCACTTTTTGAATTTTACCTTTCAAAAATCACACCACGTGACGTGTTTGGTTCTTTCCTAAATATGCCATGTATCATAAGCATTTAATACCTATGTTAACATAAAAGTAGACTATCTTATTTTTAGTTAAATTAAAGTTTACTTTATATTTTATTTATAAATTATAATGTCNTTAACATAAAAGTAGACTATCTTATTTTTAGTTAAATTAAAGTTTACTTTATATTTTATTTATAAATTATAATGTCTTATTTATGATAAATATGTATAAAAACAGTGAGAAAACATGCGTTTTGTTAGCGCCTAGTAAGAACAAGGTATCATATAAAATATTATTAGAGCTGAGTGCGCATGAATTCGGTGTGTTGTCCTTCGTTGTAATTTTGTACACTTATTTAAGCTTAGTTTGAACAAGGCGGAGGAATATCCTGGAAGCAGAACTTTAGCAGGGCTTCAGAAAAGATAGAAGTAACGGTGGATGGATTATATACGATATCTTTCTCCTTGGTTTTACCGATTAAACTTCAGCATGAAAGCGACGAGTATTTTCCCTCCCCCAACTACCCGAAAAAATTATGACAAAATAATGAACAAGAACCTTAAACAGATAAGAAAAACGAAACATCCAAATAACTCGAATGCGTTGCTTTAAAATTAAAAGAAAAGTTTGACAGTTTTAGTTCATGANGAAAAACGAAACATCCAAATAACTCGAATGCGTTGCTTTAAAATTAAAAGAAAAGTTTGACAGTTTTAGTTCATGAATACTATAATTATGTAAAAGATTACTTAAATGTTAAAATTTTCATTTTAGTTTTTAAAAATTAAGCGTCTCTGGGANATACTATAATTATGTAAAAGATTACTTAAATGTTAAAATTTTCATTTTAGTTTTTAAAAATTAAGCGTCTCTGGGAACCAAATGTAGCATTTGCCAGACCCTACCCCCCTCACAAACAATTCGGCGAATTTCTCACTTAATTTTTTTGGTTTATAAATTATTAAACTAGTGTCATCTTTACTGAAACTAATTCATTATGAAAACTGCTACGGGTGGATACTGTTTTAATATTATTCATCCGTGAACATAACACTGTAAAAATGTTCCTATTTTTACAAGGAATTCTTTGGCTACAGGTTGCCAAAGATATTTTTTACACTAAAAATAATGAAGACAAAATTTCTCAAAATCTAAACGGGGAATGCGTGAAACTGATATTGAGTTCTAACTAGAAAGTCATGAGCACTTCAAGTTTAATATAAATATTGAGCTAGATAAACAGTTTTGTATGTTTTCTAAAATGTGTTCTAAATATTTCTGTACAATATTATGTCTGTAGAGTTACAAGAAAATCTTTGGCAACTAGTTTACAAAGAGTTTGTAACAGGCACATAAATGTTTTTCTGTGTAGGGTTGTTGTCTTTATATTTTGACATATGATTGTCTTGTTGCTCCACATCACAGCTAGCACGCTTACTATTCGTTTCATTATTCGTTATTAGTTGGCTGTCAGCCAATATAATGGCGAGTTCACTGCGACCCAATAAAATACCCTAGCGTATATAACATACTTTAGGTGAATTTCTAGTAATCTTCCTAAATTGTAATGAATGTTCTTCACCTAAACATTGTATGGAAATAATACCAAACGTCAGGCTGCAAATATAGGAATGTTTAGCGTCGCTACTATACAACATTGGGAACTTTCTTATGCATTCGACTGTTTCCTGAACAAATGTAGAAACATTGCGATGGATTCATGGGAGAAAACTTTACCATTCGCACTTTCCCAATATACGTATACACTAGTGTGGTAAATTTGCGAATAAGTTCTTACAGTGCAGAATTTACAATCCATCGAAACAAATTCTGGAACTCCTGGTTTACCCGAGTAGCAAAAGTAATTTGGCCCACTTGGGTAAATCTGTTTCTACAAGAGCAACCTACAACAAATGGTTACCATTATCAGTCAACGTCCGCAATGCGCTTGCAGATGCACGTGATTGACACGATGCCTCTGGACTAAAAAACTGCTGCACCGGAAAATATACAGTTATTGAGAGTGGCGGTACNATACTATAATTATGTAAAAGATTACTTAAATGTTAAAATTTTCATTTTAGTTTTTAAAAATTAAGCGTCTCTGGGTACCAAATGTAGCATTTGCCAGACCCTACCCCCCTCACAAACAATTCGGCGAATTTCTCACTTAATTTTTTGGGTTTATAAATTATTAAACTAGTGTCATCTTTACTGAAACTACTTCATTATGAAAACTGCTACGGGTGGATACTGTTTTAATATTATTCATCCGTGAACAAAACACTGTAAAAATTTTCCTATTTTTACAAGGAATTCTTTGGCTACAGGTTGCCAAAGATATTTTTTACACTAAAAATAATGAAGACAAAATTTCTCAAAATCTAAACGGGGAATGCGTGAAACTGATATTGAGTTCTAACTAGAAAGTCATGAGCACTTCAAGTTTAATATAAATATTGAGCTAGATAAACAGTTTTGTATGTTTTCTAAAATGTGTTCTAAATATTCCTGTACAATATTATGTCTGTAGAGTTACAAGAAAATCTTTGGCAACTAGTTTACAAAGAGTTTGTAACAGGCACATAAATGTTTTTCTGTGTAGGTTTGTTGTCTTTATATTTTGACATATGATTGTCTTGTTGCTCCACATCACAGCTAGCACGCTTACTATTCGTTTCATTATTCGTTATTAGTTGGCTGTCAGCCAATATAATGGCGAGTTCACTGCGACCCAATAAAATACCCTAGGGTATATAACATACTTTAGGTGAATTTCTAGTAATCTTCCTAAATTGTAATGAATGTTCTTCACCTAAACATTGTATGGAAATAATACCAAACGTCAGGCTACAAATATAGGAATGTTTAGCGTCGCTACTATACAACATTGGGAACTTTCTTATGCATTCGACTGTTTCCTGAACAAATGTAGAAACATTGCGATGGATTCATGGGAGAAAACTTTACCATTCGCACTTTCCCAATAAACGTATACACTAGTGTGGTAAATTTGCGAATAAGTTCTTACAGTGCAGAATTTACAATCCATCGAAACAAATTCTGGAACTCCTGGTTTACCCGAGTAGCAAAAGTAATTTGGCCCACTTGGGTAAATCTGCTTCTACAAGAGCAACCTACAACAAATGGTTACCATGATCAGTCAACGTCCGCAATGCGCCTGCAGATACACGTGATTGACACGATGCCTCTGGACTAAAAAACTGCTGCACCGGAAAATATACAGTTATTGAGAGTGGCGGTACNCACGTGATTGACACGATGCCTCTGGACTAAAAAACTGCTGCACCGGAAAATATACAGTTATTGAGAGTGGCGGTACATTTAACGTATTCAGTTGAGAATTGTTTAATACGAAGGGGAGTCAAATGAAACTTCATAAATGAAATAAGAATGGAAACACTATTATAACCTCATATAAGATGATATGACAAAGTAGCATACTCTCCATACAACTCTCACGTAACAAAATACAATATGCTCATAAGCGGCTCGACTCACCTTAGCCAACTGTACCCCAAGAATGCCGCACCATCAGTGGGTCATGAGTGGCAGCACTGGTTCACTAATTTACTGCTTTCGGCTTGTCATAAGTTAAACTGTTGGCAAGAAACTTGTAGCCCAGCTATTTGCCACTTGTAGCGCAGCTATTTTCAACTTAAATATAGCTATTGGCCTCTTGTGGCCCACCTAAAAGTAGTATGCCATAAATTTCGAAACCACAAAGAATTTTGTTTTGCCCAAATGAGGGACTTTTTAAATGTTCTCATATGCACATATGTTAACATTGGTATTATTTCACGATAATAAATTTATTTCGAAAAGTGTGTAATCGAATTCACAACCCCTATGTTCACAGTCTTGAATGCTAGCAACTAATCTACCGTTAATTCACGTACAAAATTGATAAGTAAATCAGAATACTTTCCACGNCAGTCTTGAATGCTAGCAACTAATCTACCGTTAATTCACGTACAAAATTGATAAGTAAATCAGAATACTTTCCACGCTAAAAATATGCATTATAAGCTTCACTACAAACACAATTAATGTTAGTAATACAAGTAAATTCTGGGATGTATATTTTGTTTAAAATACTAGTATTTAAGTTCCGAACTACTTTCAGGAAATAATTANCAGTCTTGAATGCTAGCAACTAATCTACCGTTAATTCACGTACAAAATTGATAAGTAAATCAGAATACTTTCCACACTAAAAATATGCATTATAAGCTTCACTACAAACACAATTAATGTTAGTAACACAAGTAAATTCTGGGATGTATATTTTGTTTAAAATACTAGTATTTAAGTTCCGAACTACTTTCAGGAAATAATTANACAAGTAAATTCTGGGATGTATATTTTGTTTAAAATACTAGTATTTAAGTTCCGAACTACTTTCAGGAAATAATTAAAATACAAAAATTAAGAATATATTTTTACATTTTTACCTACTTCGTAGGTTTACAGTTTAGAAACTCTCGTTTCCTTATGCATGAAGTAAGAAAAAATAAAGTGAATTTACACACGCTATTTACTATTTCACAGCATACAGTCGGCATCCTACAAATGGCTCACGAAATCAATTTAGAGTGGAGAAAGCCGCTTATTCTACGAAATTCAGTCGCACTCGACCACAAAATGGCGTCACTGGACAGCCGCATTTCGGAAAACCGTTCGCCAATCAGCGCCTGGTTATTGAGTAGACAAGTTGACAGAAGATAAATGCCGTGTAGCGGTTCCTTCGATGACGCCGAAGACATTTTCTGACTGGCTGCGCGGAGCTATAGAAAGTGAGTCCGTGAGAATTGAGCCAAATCAAAGAAAATGGTTCGACTGATAATCAGTGCGAGATAATTGATTGAATCGATGACTTAATTTCACTGATTTATTTGTGATTCGCACTGAATGTCAAGAATTCCATTGTCACAAGTCAATGGTTCCCAGTTCACTCGCTTGATTCGTCAGTCGGCAGTAGCTTATCAACTGACTTTCAGTGAACGTTATTTCACTGATTCATATAACTGATCCGGACTTGGACTGCATGGCTTGACTGCCGGTCGGCAACAAGGATACCAGGCAATGATTAGAGAAGGGCATACTGACATGCAACTGGCCACTGACACCATTTTGTTGCTGTGTGCAGTTGAAGCTCACGCAATAAGCGGCCGTTTGACTTCCGTGTTCTTAAAGGGCTTCTCTAGCTGTCATATCATAGCAACCAGTCGAGTGTATTATATTTTTAAAAAAGTTATGGAATATTTTAATGCACATATTTTTTTTAAGGACGTAAATGAAATTCGCCTTTTTTTTTTTTTTTTTTTTTTTTTTTTTTAGAAAGTCACTGTGTCAATTTATTGAATACATTTATTCTTCAGAAAAATAATGCTTTAAACTATTGCGACAATGCTGTATATTTTCTGAACAGATTGCTTTATTAAAACCCTAAAGTCACAGCTTGTAATTCTGAGCAACCAGAACACACGCTTGTTTATGCTATTGTCCATCGCCGTCGCTATGCTTCCTCGTGGCCGTATATGACCTTGAGGAGTTCAATTTTTTTTTTACTAGGAAAGCCTGTTACATACTGTGTGGTTACGGTGTCCCAAACCGGAAGGTTTGGGCGGCCCGTCCTTCGTCTGACGACCCTCGATTCGTGAGGGAGGG
>NQII01000011.1:1710692-1763484 GCA_002778355.1 Clitarchus hookeri
GGGGGTCTGGGGCGGGAGAAGTCGTTAACACAAGTGAAAAGATTCTCTACCCGGTGAGGGAACGGGAGGGCGGAGACTAAGGCAAGATCAAATTAATTAAAACAGTGAGCGAGGACTCGGCGGAGAGTTCAGGCGGAAGAAGAGGCAGACGCGAGATGAAAGAGGGAATCGAGAAGTTTCGGAGGAAAATGAGCGAAAGGGGGAAGTGGGGAGGGCGAAGGAAAAAATTAAAAGCTACCGCGTTCGGGAGGTGAATTCGCAAATATTGTGACTTACTCCCGTGATTTTAATTGTCTGCAACTGTGGAGATAAAGACGTCGGTTTCCTCGTCGGGATGTCCCTCTGGCGGGGAAATTACCTCCACCGACCGCTTCAGAAACGCATCTACGACTTGGAGAACGGTAAGTTAACTGTAGACCATAGACTAAAGTTGACGTAGACCACTGATTGGTCTTCTGCGCATGTTCCCAACATTGACGTACCCCAAAGGTACATAACTGTCAAAGTCACATGGTTAACAGTGAAGAACGTGTTTGTTTATATCTCAATTTTCAAAATACAAGCACGCTTATATGAATAAAATACTTTCATCAGTTTTAATTAAATTCAACTGCATTCCAAACTTGTTAGAGGAAGTATACAGCTATCTCAAAGCACTTGTTTTCTAATCAGTGTTTTAACATTGAATCCAATCCATGCCGATTTTTCTAGCCATATTGGTAGAAAAGTAGTTCGATGTTGGGACATGAAGATTGGTTGTGCGCAGCCAGCGAGGTCAGTCTACCTCATATTTAGTATATGGGAAAGACTGCGCACGCCTGCGACTAGAACAGTCACTGTAAGTGAAACGGTGAATTTATATGGGATATGGCGGTCCTACGTCCCACTGCGTGATTATTCCCGTTCCGTCACCGTGACCACGATTGTGGCCACGTTGCAAGTGATTGTTACTCTAGGCCGGCACCGTACACAGCAATGTAGCACCGCCCAGTGCTTTGTAAGTCTTCCTCGTGACTCATCTGATTTTTAGAATTTTTATACGCCTCTTTTTGACACGAACTATTAATGCCAATATCATCGAGCACGTAGCGCGTTTTTTCATTGATTTCTACAAAAATGGCCAATACTAGTCGACTCATGCCAAAACGTTACGCGACTGCACCACATGGATATGTGACCGAACGGGTTGAACTTAGTCACCTATACAAATGAATCGTCAATTGTAGAAAATTTCTACTTGTTCCCAGTGGCGGACTACGAATAGCTTGGCGTAGATTCTGAACAGCGTAGCACAAGATTTTTCCGATTAACAAAATGGCGGTCATGTGTTTTCTTCTCCCAAACAAATATAAAAATTTAAGATTAAACCTCTGTAACTGAAAAGCGTACACTCGATGCCTTTTTGCGCCTGTAAGAGTGTCGAGTGAGTTTCCTTACTGGCACAGAGAGCTGAAGACTTCAGAAGGAAAACACGTGTTTATACTACAAACACAAACGTCAGCAGCATGGCGTCACTGGCAACCTAAATGCCAGAAGGCTGTTCGCCAATAAACGCCTGATAACCTACTCGCCAGCCGGCCGCACATAGTAAATAGGGAACCGTTCGCAGAATGCAGTAGCCAATCGGACACAATGCCCGTTCCCAGAGCCTCGTGCAGCCAATCAGAGTAAGGGTGCGCTCACATCAAAGACACCATCTCTGTGCATTTATATAATATGTGTTATGGGCAAGTGAATCGTAAACCACGCTACTGACCGAGCTTATGAATGGTTCAGTGCTATTGTAGCCAAACAGCAAGACTCCCATTGGATCAAACAACGAAATAAGTGCCGTGTCGACTTAAGTACAGCACTCTTCAAAATATTTCTTCTCTGTAACACCTAGAACCGTAACTTAAAGTGTTTGGTCTATAAGGGTCAGTGCAAAGATTTATTCCGACACTATGGTGACAGGAAACCAATGTACTCAAAGGCAAGAAGATAGTATAGTCCGTTCACGGTTACTTCCAACTTTTCTGAAGCCCTGCTTAAGTTCTATTTGCAGGATATTCCTCCGCCTCATGCAAACGAAGATAAACTTAGCCTAGACAATCACACCAAAGAGAAAACGCACCGCATTCGTGCACATTCACGGTATCTTCGATACTTTTGAAAAGAACCTTTGAAAAATCACCCTAAGTGTAACATGTTCAATTGGTTATAAAAAAAATTGTATATGGAAAAAGGTTTTGTCTTTCTTTTAGCACTGAAGCACTATATAAATTGGTTGTTTTAAGTTTTAAGTATATTTTTTCAATAAATTATAATCATTTGTTAAAAGTCCATACGAATTAACTACGGATTTTAAAGGGACATGTTGGTTATAGCTGAAAAGAAATAGTTCGTAGGTTAAATATTAATATATATAAATTTAATGCCGTAATTGTAAAGTTAATATTGCTAAACTATATATTTTCATTTTTACGTAGCACTCATGGGTAAAGATTTTACTGCTATTAATTGAAATTAGATAATTTCAGTGTCAGTCCAGCGGACTCATACACTCCATCTTGTCCGTTTGGGCACGTTTTTTTCAGAATTATAACCACGCCATATTGGATATTGGAGACGCTGAATTGTGGTTATAAAACTAACGTAACACATTCTTTCTACTTATAAGATAATTCTAGGTTAAGATGTAATTTTAGTATTAGCGTTGTTATTTCTGCAGTTTATCTTTGTAAGTTTTAAATAAATGTGCAGAATATAGAAAGGCATTTGAACATTTCCGTTACGTAATTCCCTTCGCAATCCTTAACAGAAAAAAATACATTAAAAGAATGAAAAGGAATCGATTTTTGGTCAATAAATGTTAATAGATTATTTTCGAAAGCTTTTTGTGGAGCGTAAGAGATAGCAGCACATTAGTGTTGGCTTATACGTCTTTCCCTTATATCGTCTTTGCGCCGCACGTAGTGTTGTTTTGATGTTCTGGCAGTGAAGAAGTGCGACAGTTTCTTGATGGAAAAGCGATGTACCTACACCGCAGGTTTCAAAATGAAAGTGATTTTGTTCGCTGAAGAGTTTGGAAATCGAGCCGCGGGCCGTGAATTCGTAGTAAATGAAACGTTAGTGCGGGGCTGGAGGAATTTTTCTCACTTATAAGTCGCACCCCGAGTTTTCAATAAATTTTTTTTAAAAAAAATGTGCGACTTATATGCGATACAATATAATAAATGGTACCCATTTATCACAGTGAAATCTTTAACCTGAGTGCTACTTCCAAAAGTTTTTATGTAAAATTTAACTTTTTCCTTACACCAAAATATGTAAATAAATCTTAATACAATAAGTAAACTTTAATTAAATTATATAATTAACACTTCTGATATATAATTCAATCTACCTTTTTGTATGTATTACAACATTTTGCTAAATTGATTAGCATTTTTTAGACATTTGGAGAATTTTATNTTATATAATTAACACTTCTGATATATAATTCAATCTACCTTTTTGTATGTATTACAATATTTTGCTAAATTGATTAGCATTTTTTAGACATTTGGAGAATTTTATTAAAGTATATGACAGTTAAGATTACATGGCATTGTTTCTCTTCAAAAATAAATTTTGGTAGTTCCCACATGGACACTGTTAATAAAATATTTGACAGTTCCCACAAGGCACTGTTTGTTTACAAAATATTTGACAGTTCCCACATGGCACTGTTTACAAAACGTTTGACAGGTGTCACATGGCAATGTTTTGTTTACATACTGCGGAAGGATACATAATGGGCTCCCTGAAAGTAGATCTTTAGCAGGGGTTCAGAAAGTCTTGAAGTTACCGTGAATACATTATACTAGAAATTACCAACGCATATTTTCTCCCTGTTTATATATTTCTAATAATTATACATTAAATATTAAGATTTCTAGATAAAGCATAAGTAAAGAACCGGAATTTTCGCGGATTCGTTTGAGGACAAGCTGAACTTAAATCACAATTGGTAAGCCACGACCTGGACGTATTCAAGCCAATAACTAACCTGCAAGGAAAAGTATACTGAATCTCGCGCCACCTCGTTAGAGTTAAAACTGAAGCATAAGCCAATAAACAACCCTAGACAACTCAAGTACATAAAGAACTGTGTAGTTTAGCTTGATGCCTAATGAATCTGCACAATTTCCAGCTCACTAAATATAAGTAAAATACTAATTTAACCAGAAATACAATATATTCGTGTTAACAGACGTGAAAAGCGCTTGTAAGACGTTACATGTTTAGGAAAAACTGAACACGTTGTACATAGGATGATCTTTCAAAGTTTCAATTCAAAAAGTGTGAAGAAATCGTGAATGGTCTATAACAAAGATTGTGCCGAATATCTGTCTTGCACTGAGACTTTTTACCCTTCATCAGGCAGCCCCGTGATGCAGAATAACTGTTATCCTGGAAGAAGGAAAGACGATACCACCAAGTATTTAAGAATACGGAGACGAAACAGCTACTTTTTCCGCGAACTCCAGCCGCGCACGCCAACACAAACAGCATGACTAGCCAGCAGCACGTTCGGACGCCACCGTTCGCCACTCAGCGACTGGTAACTGACTTTCCAGCCGGCAGACAGCGTGTGGGCAGTCGGGTCTCTCGTGCCTCTGCCCATTCGGTAAAACATGAGTATAATTCAAAGCAATATACAGTGTGCACAGCGCCGCGCATTAGTATTCTATTTCAGATCAGCCACAAAGCCACTTCAGACGTTGTGCTTTGCCGCTTCAGGTATTAAGCAATCCATGCTGTGCACACCGGCCAGTCCCATAAAGTCTACACCCAGACAATAATAATTAGCACTACCGTATTGGCTGCAGGTGAATGCAATCCAATATAAAGAGATTACGCTCCTTCCAATCGCGGTGGGCGGGTGTGGATGCTGCCTCACCTGTCAACAGCATCGTACAGAGTTGAATCTGCACGCGCTCCCTTGCTGGGGCCGAGGACTATTCAACCTCTACAAACACGCTTCGTAAAGGAGTCCTCTCACTAGGCGGACCAGACCAGCATCCCTTCATTAGCGGGCATCAACCCTTCGAAACCGGGTCCGGCGACACGCCGCTCTTATTCACCAAGGGGTACTCGAGTGACAAGAGCCCCACCAAACCCAGCACAGCAGTGTCCAGTGGGGGTTCGGTGGGAGGGAATGTCCTCTTCCCCCCGGCTACTGAGGCCGCACGCGCCGCCGTTGCAGCCCTCCAGGCAAATACCCGCCTCCAGGCCTCCTCTCAGCTGGAGGTTCAACCGATGTCACCCAGAGTCCGACCCGCGATCAGCACGATCAAAGGCCGGGGCTTCTCACTGATCCCCTGGGCTCATGATACGCAATAAACCTACCATACACAAGGCCCGTTCCCAGAGCCACGCGCAGCCACATCAAAGGGACCGCCAAGCCATTTCACATCTGTATAGGTACATATTCTGTGACGAATAAACGCCGGTGTAGGCGGGAGTCTCATTTCGGGTCGAAAATGGAATAAGAAAAAAGGGCGAAAATTTGGTTGTTGGAGTTTGGCCGCACATACGCGTGACAAAAGTTAACACACAACTTGCATCTCTAATGCATTGTGGTTTGTACATTGTACACTGCACCGGAAGTGGATTTAATAATGAACACTGCAAACAGCAGAAAACGGCATCCCGTAGTAAGTGAAATATCTCACATGTTAGGATACATTTATCGTAGACTATATTCCGTAGTCGAACAAACAGCTGATGCCAATAAGCAAACACAGTCACATTTCGATTTGTCTCGATACGTTACACAGCGTTATACTGATTGATACCAGTGCAATTTTAAACAAACATTTTTGAAAGTGTTCATATATACTTGATAGAGTTAAATACATAGATTTACAAATTTGTTTGAATTCTTCCTCCAAGGAACGCGAGAAGTTTAGGCGTCTCACGCTATGCTACTGGGTTCCTTACATGGCAATTATGTTCAAATATACCAACACAACAGCAGATATCGATTTTGTCTCCTTTCGTTTGTACTCTGGCTCGTGTTGTGTTACTTCCGCGTTAGAAACAACATTTCATTACTCGTCGTCTACAATCATCGTAATAAATTTAGTTACAAGNATTATGTTCAAATATACCAACACAACAGCATATATCGATTTTGTCTCCTTTCGTTTGTACTCTGGCTCATGTTGTGTTACTTCCGCGTTAGAAACAACATTTCATTACTCGTCGTCTACAATCATCGTAATAAATTTAGTTACAAGTCGTCGAGAGCGTATCCGAGTTCATAAGGGATAGAGGTATTATTGAAAGTTGAAGAGTTAAATTAAATTCTTAATTTATTGCTTTATAACGCTATAAAAATACATACAGCTATTATTTACAACATTAAACTATTAGCTATTCACAGTATAAGGAGCACTTTGAAATCACTCTCATTTGGAATGATAGTCAGTAAATATATTTTATTTTAGCCTTAGGCGTAAACTTTCGAGTGCGGTGTAATATATAAACTGTATTACTTACGTGGCAATATTGATTTAAAAAGGTGATTAAAGTATAAGAAACAAGTGAAAGTAAAAGTTACTAGGGCCTCAAAAGTGCTCACTATACTATGAACAGCCTATACCTAACTATAATATAAACATTTATTATCAGTGAGCACACTATTTCATGCAAATCTCAATTCTGTTTAAAGTCCTTATCACTGTCTAGCTACACTCTCGTAACCCACACTTCTTATTCACGTAAATACAATAAAACTGTATATGGCGGTTCATAAAAATGTCTGCCACGCACGCATCAAGTCCCATTTCCCCGCGGATCAGTCTCCCTCTCACTCTACCGAAGATCACCGACCCCACTCGCTGGTCGTTACGTAGTCGCTCGTTGATCTCGTGGCTTCTTACCTCTGTATTACGTAGCCGCATAAACACCTTCTGCCAATAACATTCAACACAGACACACCTTTTAATTGGTCGCCGCGTATGACACACTGCAAAAAACTCTTTCTTTGCTGGGGCCGCGGTGGCTGACAGGTTAATCTTTTTCGCTGACTGGTTAATCGCCTGCCACCAAGGCGAACCAAGTTCAATCCCGGGCCGGGTCACTCCCGGATTTTCGCATGTGGTAATCGTGCCGGACGACGCCGCTGGTCGGCGGGTTTTCTTGCGGATCTCCCGTTTCCCCNTTCTCGCTGTTAAGAGCCGCCCACATCTCTTCACTCACTCACGCTTTCTTTGCTGCAACAAGTGATTTGTTGCGCAATTAAAATTTTGTTTACATATGAACCACTGGAATGTATGCTTGCCACATACAATAGTTCAGCATACGTCTTTGTGGTAGTATCAGTTACACTGTAGAGAAAATGTGTGTGCTAAAAAGCAACCGTTATTAGTTAGTATATGATAAATAAGCAACAAATCTTTCAAAACAATATTCGCTAAAAAAAAAAAAATAGAAGCTACGACGCCTTGGAGAATAACCCGCACCCCACGTGTCACTAGTCAAACGCCCTTCATCATACGATCTCTTTGTCTTCATGTGTTCAGGCTACTTTTGATATATACGTCATGCCAGGATATAATATCACCACTAGGGAGGAATTGAGGTAGGTGATTTGGAAAATCACTACACTTCAGAATGACATTGAACTTCTGCAGGAGGTCTGTACATTTGCTCTGTTGAAGTTTTGTAACTGCAGAATATATTGGTTTATGAATGTTTGTGTCGAGACAACCGTTACGTACTGGAAACTACAACGAACGAAAGAAAGCACTTTTAACATCGCTAAACCGTTACCTATGGTGCGAAGTAACAATTGTTTACTGTGAACATAAGCAGGTCAAAGAATTTATATTTCTTTGCTATAAAGGAAGGAAATGTTGCCACAAAACAAAAGTGTATAAAGAAGTCATTTATTGACAGCAAAAACCTATGGTTCTGCAGCAGTGTCGCCCTTAAAACTCCCGCGCTTCTCAGCCTCAAATGGTGGAAAATGGCTGCAAATTATGTAATTATGAAATTAAGTTCCATCTCAATAAGGAAATTAACGGAGGGGTTCCGTAGATTCACAAAAAATTCTCTGAAATTTATTGATAGTCAATTATTTTTAATATATGTATCCGTAATTGTGCGGAGATTTACGGACAGTTCTGGAGAAAAAAATTTACCTGCTTTTCTCCGTAAAATCAAGGAAAACTTTTTTAACAGTGTGCATGACCGGCCTTTGTCCACGAAAAAAAATATATATATGATATCTTCTTTGTTACGTGCTCTATATTTCTGGATCACATCGCAAAGGTAATATTCCACAAATATCGTATCGCAACCGATATTCAACCACGCGCACAGCCCAACTTAAGGTGCCCCCCCCCCCCACACANAGGCGATCGGCGAAAACTCACCACGGCTGAAGGTTGATCTGGTGCGCGGGAGTGGGGTAGAAGCGTAAGTTAGAATTGCGTGATGATGTAACGTGCGAAGGCCGGAAAGGTGCAGTATACATTTGGGCCGGATTGTGGGGAAGTAGAGAAGGGAGGTAAATCCTCTCGGCAAGTGTACACATCCCCCCCCCCCCTCGGCTAGGAAGCACTGCTGGAGGCAGGTGTCAACAGCAAACAACGTGTAGCAGGATATTCCACGACGAAAAGTAGGCGGATTGTCACCACTTGTTGATTGACCACCGAAAATCCCATCCCGCGCGCGTGAGCGAGAAACGGGCTGGCGGAGTGTTTGCGGCTGAATAGTAAAGAGAGAATGCAGCGCGGATTACGCGCTATCCTCTTCCCATCCGCGGACGTGGCCATCGTGTCCATTATCTCCGCGAATATTACACCTCGCACGGCAAGGTGGCTTAGCCGGGGATCTCTCGCGCCGCGGGTAACGTGCAACGCCGAGAGCGAGGGTTTAGCTTGGCCACCTCCTGGCGTAGTCTTGAATTATGCACTTTTAAACTAGAATTTCAAACAATTTAGTGGCTTCACGGCTAAGTGAACGCTTAGAATGCCGGCGCCGTGGTAGTGTAGTGGTCAGGCTACTCGCCTCCCAACTAGGCGAACCGGGCTCGCAATTTCGGAATCGTGCTGGACGATGCCACCGGTCGGTGGGTTTTCTCTGGGATCTCCCGTTTTCCCCACCCTTCTGTTCCGTCGCTGCTCCATACTCACCTCACTTCACTCTCGTCGGGTCTCAAGACCTCGATGTTCAGATGCACCGAAATCTCTCCACTCCACTCGAATGTCCTGCTTTGCCTACTGAGTAGGATTCCGCCCCGAGGATCTGCTGTCTTATATCCTCACATCTATCGCACGACACCACAGAAAAGGTAATTGTACAGAGGGGAAATAACATAACGGTTCCTTTGGCGTACCTTTTTTATGATTGGCCGCGTGAAGCTCTGTAATGCGCCTAGTGTCTGACTGGTTACTGTGTGCTGCGAAAGAAAGCTGCATTGTAAAAAAGGTTCCTTTGCTGGAACACATTATTTGTTACCGCAAGTAAAAATTTGCTTGAATTTGAACCACTGCAAAGTAGACTTACCACAAATATAATTTTGGTTTGATCTATAAACTAATGAATATGAATACCTTTCGTTTTCGTTACAATAGTTCAGCAGACGCTTTTGCAGTTATTTCAGTTACACTATACAGGAAAACATCTGTAATTCGTTAATACGAGAGATGCAACAAATCTTTAAAATTACATTCACTAAATAAAACTACCAGGACTTTAACACGCAACTCATACGTTACCAGCCTAACCCCCTCCACCGTACGATCAACATGTCTTACCTTGTTCAAAATGCTTTTGTAAGGTAGTAACATTGGTCCAGAATATAATGTCACGTTTTGGGAAAAATTTATGTTAGTGATTTGGAGAACCACCACTCTTCAGAATGATAATTAAACGTATACGGAAGGATTACACGTTTGCTCAGCTGCAGTTTCGTTGGTTATAGACTGTTCACGGTAAAGTGAAAACTTTGAAGCAATTTTTTATCTTTTAAACGCCTTTTAAAATCAATATTGCCATGTAAGTAATAAACACAGCGTGTATATTCCAACGAACTCGGAAGTTAACACCTAAGGCTAAAATAAAATATATTTATTGACTATTATTCCAGTTGAGATGACTTTCAAAAGTGCTCACTTTACCGCGAATAGCCTATTGTTAGGGCAAGTGACTTTTTGCGTAAAAATCGGAGCGCACAGTAGACTTCAATACCATATGAACACCTCAGCTGTTTTTATACTTTCATTGGCTACTGGTGCCGTGTCCGTCTTTGACCTAGCCACTCAGGACTAAGTAATTCCGACACTGAACCTTCGTGATTCGTGCGCAAACTATTAACACGGGCCAGAACATTTTTTAGCCAATCAAAGAAGCTGGACAACCCTACAGTGTTTTGGACTGTATCTTGTCTCGAAATCTTTTTGGAAAATATCACTGCCCCTACCTATAGTGAATGTTTGCATCGGGACAAAAGTAAAGTATTTAAAATTACAATGTACAGCAGTAAACCTTAAATAACGATAAACCGTTACCTTTGGTATGAAGTAATTTTTATTTGCTGCCAAAAAAAGCAGCTCAATGGATTGTATATAGAAGAAGGTAATATTATCGTTAAATAAAGACGTATAAAGAAAACAAACATTTATTAACAGCAAAACTTTGTTTATGTGGTCTTCTCTTTGCATTAAAGGAATGTGTTGCTCTTAGCGAACGACGTTGCGACATGTTGGTGGCCAATGACGTAATTTTATTATCGCGTGTGGCTGGAGTAGGCGAATTAAGCGGCTGTTTTACTTCTGCATCCTTAATTTTTATGTTCTGCAAGGTATCTGTCTTGCATTCGGAATGTCATGTGTTCATCCCTGTCCGTTTGGACTAGGTGTGTTTTCTGAAGTCCCTTTCCAGGGTCAGTACAAAGATCCAACTTCTGGGCTGAGCGTTAGTAATAACTGCGTCTGCATTACGTAAGAAAAAGGAGGGGTCGATATGATTGGCCACCCAACCAAATTCTTCAAGACGTGAAAAATTCTGGAGCAAGATTAACTCCAAACTTTCGTAACTTTTTTTATTTAATTAGTGCACTCCGGACCCACCACACAGCCTGTGGGCTACCCAATGAACTTATAGGTGCCCCCCCCCCTAACTCATCGAACCCAGAAGTAAAGGAAGTAAATATGATGAAGTTCCTGCAATGAATAAGGGAAATGGGAAAACGGAATAGTAATGACGAAGGCGAGTAATAAAGGGAACTCGACTAAGAACTTATGTAGACCATGGAAAAGGACACGGTTTATGAGATAATACAAGATTTAGGACCAAAGAACTTACTAAAGGGGGAGGGGATCGAGAGTAAGTCCAGAGGCCCCCTTCCCGATGTTGACGCTGAGAAACGAATCGAAAATTAGAAATAAAATAGCGTAGTAGTGTGTTAAGTGCCGCTGTAACAAGGCATGGAATTAGAATAGCAGATCTGAAAAGTGAGGTGATAGGAATGCAAAACAAAATGAAATAGAAATTATAAAACAGACTATCTTTAACCAGGCAAAATAAATTTACTTGGCCCAGAGAACAAGCCAAAGGCATAATGAAATAGCGAGGGAAAGCAAAGGGAATAACTTAGACCCCCACATTACTCAAATAGGGCACAGGTGGAGGGGTGACAAGCAGATGTAACTGGTAGTCGGCCGGACACGTAAAAAAATTGAACTTTAGTTTGACATGTACTGTCATACTCTAAACAAATAATCAGCCTGCAGCAAAACGAAGGCCGAACCATAGGAAACCAAGTTCACAGAAGAAATAGAAACTCATTTTGGTGACAGCCGATGTATTGGATTATGACTAGAGTTCCGTGAATGTCGCTAATTCATACAATGGTGTGTTTGACTTAAAACACAATACATAGAATGTTCACGGTTAATGTATGTTAGATCAAGGTTAATTTTACTCAGGTTGGGAACAAAACGAGTTTTCTTATGGGAGAGTTTGGCATAGGGAAAATTTCCACCGCTAGGTGCGCAGTGTTACAAAGAGGTCACTTTTAATTAAAATTTAAGCCACGTGAATAATAAAAGATAAAGATTTTACTTAGTTGCGAAGTTAATTTATATTTTGTTTATGATTATTACAATTATCCTGTATTATAAAGTAGGGAATAAGGAAAAACTGGTACACATGCGCCACTAGTGCTTGCGTAGTGGCGAAAAAGAGTGGTTACGAGACTTTTAACATTGATCTTCCCAACCTGAGTAGAAGCAAACTTAGTAAATTTAACACCTGATCACTTTATTCATGCATCGGCCAAGGAAAACTCTGAAATTATAAGAAAGTTGATATTTGGTAAATTTGCTGATTCTTTCACTTATATGTGTTTATACAAAACAGAAAACGAAATAAATAATTTAAGTATTCACAAATTTTAATCTAACACATATAATTTAACGTCAATACTGACGCTACTAGGCCACCTGAGTTATACAGGTTGGTGGCTAGTAGATTATTCTGTTCAATTACTTTGGTGCAGACTAAGGGCACCTGTGGTTGTTGCGTTTGGGGTAAACAAATACTCGTATTCTCTTCTCCGTTATTTAAAATACCAGTATTTTATTGGTCTGAAGATCACATTGGTATTTACACACACTGGCAAGACTGAGCCTCCCTGCAAGTCGTAGGCCTGAAGGGCTGGTGGGCTGAATACTATGCGTCGGGGAAGGTTGTTGAAGGGAGATGTTTCTCTACTTATCTGTGACTGCGGCTTTTGGTGAGTTGTCTTTATTGGTAGTGAGGCCTGGTGAGTTGGGTGGCCCTATTTCAGACCCTCGGACTGGCTCTCGTTGGCGTGCTGTACTCAGCTGGCTTATTTCTGTGGCTTTGACTGACTCTCTCAGAAGTACGGGATTGGTTTCTCGGAACTCGTGCTTTCTCTGCGACCTCGACTGACGTTCCTTGTTGGAGAGCGTGTCTCCTTGTCCTGCATCGACATCCGCAAAGGTACGGCTCGCGTCCCTATCCTCTCTGCTTCGCACTGATCAACCGACGGTGAACAACTCTGCCTTGGCTGCCTCGCGAATTTAACCCGTCTCACAGTATATTCAAGTTAGCTCTCAGAAGTTTCTCGAGAGAGAAATCGGGTAATCCCCTGTGTACCATGCGCGTTTTTTGTGTATGATTTCGTCTCTTGTCAGCGGCTTGTGCGCCCCTACGAGGGTGGAGGGAGGGTGTGGTAGGACATTTTCGGGGATTCCTGGGAGCTGTGTCGACACTAATTCTCGTCGGGGGCACCCCCTGATTCGTTCGTCGAGGGTATATATCAACTATTTCTAGGGACTTACCCTGTTTCTCTCAACTTCGGTTCTTCCTACGTATCCTTATACGTCGGGACAGTCCCAACGGTGTTTCCCCCGAAGTTTCGTTTTCACCTGCCTGTCCTGGCTGGCTGGCTGCCTGCCCAGGACAACTATGGCAGGGTATGAAAACAGTGCAAAGCCTATCCCGTCACACGTCAATGCATTGAACTACATTTCCCTCCGTCGTTGCCAACTTCACTTGGCAGTAATCCCAACAGAACACATGTTAGTGTGGGCAGTGACATTTTTCAAATGTTGATTTCAAAAGTGCTCAAATAACCGTAAACAGTCTCGTTGCGGCTCACCCCTACGACTATCAACAAGTTATAAATGTTTAAAAGTAGCGTGGCTGTACCACGTGCCATTCAGATCAAAAAGAAAAAAAACACCTTTCTGCATGGTCACATGGCTATGGAATAAACAATAGTGGCCTAAATATGTAACTTACTGACAGGTCTAAGCTGGTACCAAATGAATTAGCAAAGTTAACGAATCTCCGATGGTGACAAAGACTTTGCGTGTATAAAACATATTGTACAGGATAGCCAAAACAAATCACCGAACTCGTGAACTTTGAACCTCTACAAATATGTTTTCTTGCTAGCTTGACGGTTCTTACTTTATTCAAAAAAAGAAAACCACTCTAATATCTCAGGACAATTTTATAAAAGGGAAAAAAAATGGAAGACAATGAACTGCAATTAGAAATAATCAATTTTCTCCCTCGTTGAAATAACTCAAAGGCATTGATTTCGGGACATACTGGTTGCATGGAATATTGTTATTTTGAAATAAAACTTCGTTTGGTTTCACTGACAAGAAACAGACGAGCAATACGTCTTAGTTGAAACTTTGCCATGCTATTTTTACCACAAATATGTGTGAATCACAAGACGTAGTAAAAATATATTTCTAAATTAACCAATTATATTTGCTTATCACTGCCATCTAGGAATGCCGTTCGGCAATCAGCGCCTGATAATCTACTTGCCAGCCGTCAGCCCAACCAACATTTCACAGTGCGCAGTAGCCAATCAGTCATACGGCTCGTTCGCAGACTCTCACGCAGCCAATCAGAGAAAGGGTACCCCCTCGTCGAAGAACTGTCATGCCATTTCGTCTTTAGACTTGAGAAGAGTGATGGCAGGTGAGGAACTACATAAGACATGGAATAGTTTTGCAACCAAAGTAGATAAGATGCTTGAAGGTTTAGATCAGTGGCAGCAAGAAAATTCTGAGAACCCATGAGGCAATAATCGAGTAAAGGCTTCATGAAGAAGTCGGAGTATTGTTGAGTGGCGAGGAGGACAGGTTTCACTGGGAAAACCTGCAAAAACCCGTGTAATAATTCAAGAAGAAAAGAAGGCACTTGAAGACGAGGAGAGGAGAAACTGTCGTGCATTGTCTTATTCACCAAAGTACAGTTGCAGTGCGGGACGATGGACGCTGTTCCAACCTTCGGGCCGTAAAACCTTTCTACTTATGCAGAAGAACAACTTCGCCATCTGAAATGTTTCCCACGTGCGGAAAAAGTAGGGATTTTAATCTCCAGGAATCAAACCCCGTTCACGCAGGGGGACCGGAAAAGGTTGTTTTTGAGGGGCATNAGATGAGTTCTGACTACTACACAACACCAACAAGAATCAAGAATATATTTTCTTATGCAGTCGGATATCAGCATATAAGAAGTCCTGTTTATGCGTCGATCAGTGAAACATTACAATTTTTAGAATTATAAGTGTTCTTACTTTTGTGGCGTGGGTTCGTGCACTATTGCGTACTTAAGAGAAAACCTATTTCAAAAGTCGTTAGTTAAAGCATTGTGCTTTTAACACCTGGAGACAGTTTTATTACTTTAACATTGCAATAAGCAGTCCTATGAAAAATAAAGAAAATTATGTAAATGCTTACTTAATTTCGTTTCGATATTCGTGCTCGCCGCCAGCATTAATTACAAGTTTGTTCACCATTCACGACATTTCCCCCCTTTGATACTTGAGAAGATAATGTATATCATTTTATACTCTATGTCATACCGTTTTACGTATTACCTTCGTGAGGTTGGCAAACAAATATCAACTGCCCCGTTCCCTGGCTGAGTTGGAAGTATGATCCAAAGTGTACAGTTGTCAATCATTTAAGCACCATAGAGCAGTCACCCCAGGCAAACACATTCTCAGAAGAGCACGCGACACGCAACACGCTACTTTCGACGAAGTATATTTATGGCCTCCGGCAATGTTTGAATGTCCCGAAAAACACAGGGGGAAATTAAATAACCTAACAGAAACTCGTAATGAAAAAGAAAATTCCTCCGTGACAGGAAGAGAACCTGTTGTCGAGTAGTATTCAGAAGCGGAGTTTTAAACATATCCTGGTTGTTTATCAAGCGAATTCTAGTCCTTGCGGGCCGTGGTATTGATTGTGTCATGGCCGTTATAAAAAAAGATTCCGTGTACTGTGCACGACGCAACAAAGGGGCGTAACAGAATACATAGTCGCCTATGCAAAGCGAGGGAAAAAAACATCCAGCGGAGTTTTGTCGTGGAGTTTCATTTTATAAAAGTGACGGCGGGTACCATAAAAGGTTTTTACCCACCATAAATAAAATCCACTTAACGGTGTACTATGTCAGGCGGCGGCAAACATAAGCTCCATTCTGCTCTCCCTTTTCCACGGAAACCGAAAAAAGAAAAGAATAACCGGGGAGATTTTTCCCCTCGGAAAAAAATATTTTCTGCCGCTGTACAATAGAGCAGCTCTAACTGTGCGAAGCTTACAATTTTATTTATATATCGCAAAAACTTTAATGAATAGCGCGGAAGGCCTTTTGTGCAGGAATGGTCGAACTGCCAGCCGGTGGAAGCCATGGAGGCCTTGGAGACCATTGCACGCTTTCCCAGCAATTTTCCGCGTGCAAAATTTTCGCTTAATTCGCGCGCCTGTTTCGACGCCAGGGAGCTAAGCTATATTTCAGTGGTGGCCGCATGTTGATACGGTGGTTTAACAAATTAATCAGTTGTATAATGGTATCTCACTATACGGTCACAGTGTTGAAAGTACAAAATTTATCAGTAGCGTATCAACTGGGTAAGAGGGATAGTGTGACCNAAAGTTTAGAAAGAGCGTTTGGACACTTTAAAAAAGGACCACTGTGTTAGAAAATTTTTGGCGAATAATTTTAATCCAAATTAAATGTTTGCAACATCTACTGGTGAAAATATATAAACCTACATCCTCACATATACCTGGCGAGTCACCCGCGTCTATTTTTCCGTATGTATGCAACCTGTACACAATATTATCCATCTACAAAACATCTCCGCCGCCGTAAAATACTGGTCTCTTGTGTAGCCGAGTCCCGTGCCGAGTACATACTCGTTACGGCGCCTCGTCTGTTGGCTGAACATTCGACGCCGTTGTCAGCCTGCACCAATCAGCGGTGCGAAAATAGAGAATCGCTACAAAAGAGCACGTGCGTGTTGATGTCTATTCGTCAATACAGTAAGCTGTGGCTGTATTTGCGTGTCACATGAAGAAACACAATGACTCGAAGTGAGGCGGATGTGTGTTACTACGGACGCTATCGTCACGTACCGACGTAGTCGGTAAACATCGTAACAATTTGTTTCAACGCGATAAACGGATGTGCAGTATTTGAAACGTGATTGCTTCTCAATGCATTGCTGACATAACATCATCCGTTCACCGCTTACTGTACTGACGACAACGAATCAAAGCGCACGTGGTGTTCGCTACGATCGATGTTATGTAAGATAGGTAATTGGTGTGCGGGTTGCATATATACGGCTAAATTGGGGCGGTAGACTCACCCGGTACTGTAATCCCTTCTAGAGCCGTATGCACAGACACGCCTACTAGTTAAGCACCACTGCCACTTTCTCTAGTGAAGATTTAAAGCGTCACTATAGTTTGTATACTCATACCAGTTTCTTTTAAGCTTCTGGGGACTTTATGATATTTAGTTCGGATTGTTACTAAATACGATGATACTAGAGCTCGTCCGAACTTAATGACGTCAGTTGTTCTCAGCCAATAGGAAACGCATAAACTATGATGTATTACTGTGTCTCGTGTGAAGTAAAATAGAGTGGTCTGCTTCTCGAAATACTTATTTATTTGCCTGCACTTCTTAAAATGTAATGCATTTATTTGCTTAGGCCAAGATAAAGGGCACTTAAAACGTACTGTCTGTTTACAAACAAAAATGTGTGGAAAGTCGTTACTATGATGTCGTGAACAGAATTTTATGAAGTGATTTATTTATGACATGCTACAATTAATAATATGATAAGAATATTCCGCAATAATATACATTTGGAATAACGTAACGCATAAAAATACTAGACCAGTTTCGTGGGCAGTTATCCTGTACTGCAAATCCTGAAATCATACAAATGAAAATATTGGAATTCATAGTCTTTGTAACTGTGAAAGCCTCTGCGTTTAATACACTTATCGTTACAGTGGTGTATGTTACATTGTTAATTTAGACATTAAAATGGCGTACTATATTTTGTTATACAATACGTATATGTTTTAAATTATTCACATTGTTTTATGAGATCAGGTAAAATCTATATCAGTAAATAAATATTATTAAACGCTGTGCAATTTAATTGCTGCAATGCAACGAGTAGTGTCATCATTCGAATTTACAAAATACGGTCGCAAAACGTAACGGCCAAAAAAANAATTGCTGCAATGCAACGAGTAGTGTCATCATTCGAATTTACAAAATACGGTCGCAAAACGTAACGGCCAAAAAATTTTTTAAGTACTGGTCTGAAGAATTTCATTTCGGTAGATGCATTTTTTCAATTATTTTTTTATTTCATTTTTTTGTTATACTACGATTGGGTAAAATTAAAATTTTTGAGGAAACCGAAAACTTATACAAAAGTTAGGGACACTTAAAGGATTTGCTCCCTCCCCCAGCCGTAGCTGTTATTTCACCTGNACCGAAAACTTATACAAAAGTTAGGGACACTTAAAGGATTTGCTCCCTCCCCCAGCCGTAGCTGTTATTTCACCTGTGTCACAAATAATCTAAAATATTACAAGAACGCTCTCACTGAAAGAAAATATATGTTAGTGTCTACAAAAACTGTTTGGCTGAAACTTTCCAAGGCGAAACTTTGTTGCTGGTAAAAAACAGATTGTGGTATCCAAAAACACGTAGATTGACAAGTACCAACGCTATTTAGTGCTCACTAACATATCTGAACCAGATAGTTGGCAGCAATAGCATTACTACCATTCACAGTAATAAAATTTTGCTACGACTGCGAAACTACGTCCATTATATTCTGCGCGTGCGCTCTGGCTGGCATATTCGAAGTGGCCACCTTTTGTCTGGCCACGACGCCATACTTGTCCGTGTTCGCTTCTTTGCATCAGGTTACGAACTAATTCATGAGGGGTATCCTTAATAAAATCTTTTATTTCATTAATTTCTTCTAAATAAGTAAATGATACATGTAAATGATTCCAGTAAATCAACTTTACATGAGGTGAAGTGTGCAGGCCTTGTCGTGTGTGCCACATATTTGACGTGTTATCTACGTTTACCAGACAGGTCATCATGGTCGAGCAAGATGACGCAACGGTAACACACTGAGCCGATATCTGAGAGGTCCCGGGTTCAATTTCCGCTCCTGGCGAGGTTTATTTGAGTTTATAAGTGTTGGTGACCACAAACGTCATTTCGTATTTGCCACTAAATACTAGAATGACAAAAAACTTTTGTTGGTGCTACAAAATATTTTGTGATGTCTACATTGACAAAATAATTTTGTGGCCACCAATAAAATTGTGTTGCTCACCTCAAACCCGTTTTTTTCAGTGCTCACATGATAAGAAGCAATGACCTGTTGTCAAAAAGTGGACAATTTAAGATTATGCTCGGTATGGTTACGCACAGAGTGAGGTCACGGCGGAAACTAGAGAGTTTAGTGGATTACATTCCTCTGTGGTCTAGTAATTTTAACAGAGAGTAGGTAGAAATAGCCGGTTCTGCTGCAGGGGTTAGGGGATGAGGACAAAGGATTAGCCAACCACCATCATGGATGATGTCACGAGGCAACTTCCTGCTCTGTCATCTCTCGCCAACAGCGGTCATCTTGGATTTCCCTTTTTTACCTCCTGGTCCATGACTCCACCTAACCACATTATGCTTTAGAAATCCGTTTGAAATTTTTCTCATATTCCTGCCAGTCTCTCTTGTCTCCCACGTTCTATCCATCGAGTTTTTTTGCATTTGCTTCCTGATCGCCCTCTCGCCCACACCCCCAGGTTTTCTCATAGTTCTCCCATTCTCTCGCTCTCTCTTTTATGCATTCTCACAGACTCCTTCTTACCTCTCNTGGCATTTGCTTCCTGATCGCCCTCTCGCCCACACCCCCCCCAGGTTTTCTCATAGTTCTCCCATTCTCTCGCTCTCTCTTTTATGCATTCTCACAGACTCCTTCTTACCTCTCTCGCCTATCCTATATATTGTCGCCCACCTAGTATCCCCCTCTCCCGTCTCCCACCCCTGGGATTTTCTCAAAGTCCTCCCAGTATCCTTCCTACCACCCATGACCTATTACCCTCTCCAATCTCCACCACTGGAGTTTTCTCAGATTCCTCCCGATCTATTTTATTGTTCTCATGCTCTCATTCATTCCTATTTCTCGTCCCTTGGGAGGGGTTTCACAGAGCCCTCCCAATCTCCTCCCTGCCTCTCTCGTTATACCCCTCGGGAGTTTCCTCATATTCCTCCCATCCCACTCTCTTGCTTCTCGTGCCCTCCTCCATCACTGCCACCAGTCGGCCCCCATAGGTGGCAATCATTAATTCCCTCACTCGTCACCAGAGAGTGTTCCATGTGCTACAGGTTGTGCCTAGGAGTGCCGATATCAGTGTGGCAATTTTTTGCATGTCTTGGTTCACCATGTGTGTAAAATATATTTATAAAAAATACCAGCATAGACCTCTTGCAATGCCATGTGGGTCCAATTACACATCAGTTAGCGCTGACCTCAGTACCCAGCAATTGTGTAGTGGACCCAACCCTAACCACTTCATGAAAAGCTGGCTGCCTGGTTGGCGAAGCACCTTCTCAACTAAATAGACGTCGGGAAACTTAGTTGTCATGATCTTTTGTTCGTAAAATCCATCCTTCAGCTGGTCACTATTTAAGTTGACGAAATGATACTTCAGAAGTTCGTAATGATGAATCTTGTCAACCCTGTAGACCTCGATGCTCCAGTTTGGAGTTTATGATTTCGCAAATTTTCCCTTCACTCGTGATATTTGGACATAGTTACCAATAATCGGTTTAGCCATGCACTTGTCCAATCTCTTCTCATTTGTGAACACAGTATACAGCAAAGTATAGTCCTTAACATCCAATGGCCACATGTGGATGGTGCGATGTTTGCGATGATTGTAGTCAGTTATCAAACAACATAGTAAATACAGCCACTTGTAACTTCCATGCAATGAAAATTCTCGTCTCATGTTATTCTTCAGAGTGCAGTTAAAGTTTTCCTGCAGTATCCTCCTCCGGAAGTATATTATGCTCCCTCCTACTTCCAGGTTCGACATCGGGTTCAGTCTTCATTTCAGCAAGGGGAACAGTTAGTTGTAAATTATCTAGTCTATATGTGAGAGGTCGGAAGGTCTCTTCCAGTGCAGCATCGTGCACCATTTATGTGTGTTTTGCCAGTAGATACTTATTGTGGACACTTTCAATTACATGATGTAAATCTTCAGTGGTAGTGGCCATTGTACTATTAGTAAATCAGAATGTTTATAGTATATATATATGTGTGTATATATATTTAGGCAATGACACTAGGCTCGATCAGCTTTGTAACATTATCTTCAGACATGGAGATTCGTTGGATGACTGCATCTCGCATGTACTGGCAATGTTTCCATTTATCATCGTCTATGCACAAGTCAGTTTGGACACGACCAATTTTGTGCCATATAAGCTCTTCAATATCCACAAGCCCCACACCCAAAGGGTCAAAGGGTGGATGCTTTCTTCTAGCTCCTCAATCATGCAAGTTAGAATTCAACTAGCTCACACCCTCGCCCACCTCATTAAGATTATCCTTCAATGTAGCTGACAGGGCAGTAGAACTCTGGCAGCAACTAGCTCTCCTACATCATCGAGCTTCTTCTCCACGACTGTGAGCTTGCCTCTTAAAGTCGATAGTTTGAGCACATCTTCAGCTTATTTGTGAATCTGAGCTTCCATCTTAGCAGACATTGTATTCGTGTTGCCAAATAGCCATCATTTTATGGCCTCATGCCAGCGACACGAGCACATACTTTTAAATCTATCAATATTAACATAATCGAAGTACACATAATGCAAATTCAGATCATCCATGTGAAATAGCGAGGAAATAAGCACTATTGCACAGAAGCTTCTTAGGCATACGTGAATAAGTTTGACACAGGTAAATCGAATCCACCGCCACATGGCGACCCATGCTGAAATACTGCTGCATGGTCAAAAGTTTCTCACATGCTGCATCATTGCAATCAAACACAGAGTTTGGTAAAGCATCACTTGGCAGCATTACTTCTTCATTGTCGCTAAATGAAAAATAATGGAGACCTTCTGCTGCTTGTAGTATTTCTGATAAGCATAGGTACTTTGGATGTTGTAGCGATTTCATGTATAGGCAAACATTCTCGAACCAAATACAGTTGGGTTCTTTCAAAAGCTTAGAAGCACACATGTCTTTCCACAGTTGCTTGGTCCTGCTATGATACCCCGCATGGTGGTTGGCAGTAGCTTCCTATGACATGATTCGTGGACATTATTTCGTCATCAGCAGTGATACGAACAGGAAGAATGGTGGATTGTGGCATTGTCTCTAATGAACTGATGCACGAGCAGGTAAACCACATGTACTAATGGCAACAGGACTACACTCAAGATGGGGTAAGACAGCTGTCCCGAGGTCAGGTGATGTGGATGGCCAAGTTTGATGCCTGGTGATGTGGCTGGCCACATGCCACGAAACAAACATTTAAAGTAGATATAGTGATATAGTTGTGTTAGTATGTTTTAATACACTGTAGGAGTAAAACCAAAAGGGGATGTGGACTGGTGAAAATGCCGATCAACAACCTCACTTTCGAGGTATACATTCCAGGCTACAAATATTGCAGGCCAGGTACGCGACAAGCACGAAGATTGAAGCGAAGCAACGTCCCTGTCAAGTTGTTGGATGAAGCATGCAAGGAACATGTAATTGTCTACATGAACAGTGGCAAGTTGGAAGATAGGCATGTGGCTGACCCAATTTTTGCGGAAAAAGCCAAGTCGACAGTTAGATCACCGAAGTTTAAACTTGGCGAACGTCTAGCTGCCTGGGGTGTGTCCAAGATTATGAAAACTAAAGTCAATAAGGAAATAGGTTTGAGGTTTGGAAGGAAGAAAGGTTTAGGGAAGATATGGAGGAAACCTAGCAAATTAGGGAAGTAAGGATGCATCTTACCCTTCATCTTGCCAGCACTCGGTGTCCTCGGCAGTCTTATCGGTGATGCAAGTGGTATTACGAGTGTGAACACAGTGAAGGAAGAAAATAAGGAGGTGGCCGAAGCGACGTGCTCCAATAGGAATATAGAGGCACTCGCTAGAAGTAAAAAAAAATGGCAGCGAACTGTATCTTCGACACTACCACATAGGAGGTGACAGTGGGGAAAAGTGAAAACTTCGGAGGAGGGTTAGGCGAAAGAAGTAGTCTTAATGTCACTTTCCAGTCGTCCACTCACTAACATAGACATACATAAGTTTGCCCATAAATTAAAAATATGCCATTTCCGAGCCGTGTTTATGCACGACCTCCTACCGCACCGTCCGATGAGAGTTGATTGCGGTATAGTAAACCTAGATACCAGCCTCGGACTAGGGACACATTGGACTGTATATAAAAAGTGCTGTGATATGGTAGAATACTTGGACAGCTTAGGTAATTAAAGGGCTCTGCCAGAATTGGAAAAATATTTGAGATGTGTGAGATTACATTACAACTACGAAGTAAAGCAACTACCTTGAGAATATGACTGTGGTCACCTATGTCTGCGCTTCCTTTCAAGGTAGATATATAAACTATACTTAATGAGGACACACTACATGTAAGCATCAGTCATGTCCATAACCTTGATATTATCGGATAATAGCTCGGACTTGAGTTCTGTGCACTTTCCTGTGCTGAACCTGAGGAGGTGTGGTCCATCGAGCTGAAAGTCTTTCACTCTAACTTCTCTGAACCGAACATAGATTAACGTAATTGCATGTTTTGTTATGTCAAGGAGGACGGTACGAGAGGTGAGGTGTGTGTATCCAAACAATATACAATGAATCTCTATTGCTGGTAAAATTAGATCATGAACACATAGTATTTGATAAGCCCATCTATTCTGGCTTCACCGTACNGAATCTCTATTGCTGGTAAAATTAGATCATGAACACATAGTATTTGATAAGCCCATCTATTCTGGCTTCACCGTACTTGACCTGTCGAAGATTCTCATGTATTACTTCCACCACGACATAATGAGGGCACAATATGGCGGTAATGTCAGTCTGATAGACACAGACACCGACTATTTTGTGATGGAGATTGCCTGCACCGACTTTTACAGGGACCTGACCTCAGACCCGGCACTTATGGCCTAGTTCGACACCAGTGCCTACCCCCGCTCCCCGCTCATCACTGCTACTCGCCCGCCAACGCGATGGTGATTTGCAAAGGCAATGAAGAGTGCAGAGGCAATGAAATTATTTAACTAAATGCATACAGAAGAGTGTTGCACAAAATAACATCACAATAGAAGATTGTAAACTAATATTATTGAACCAGCAAGTAATGAGAGTACAGGTCAAGAGCATTAGGTCGCACCATCACGACATATATACTGAATGCACTAACAAACTAGCTCTTTCGTGGATTGACGACAGACGCAAAAGCCTTGACGATGCCACTCATACCAAACCTTATGTCTACAATGAAAATAATAATGTTCTGTACTCACACATCTGGGGCAGGCATGTATCATTATATACACGTCTGTCCCCGAGAGAGTGAATGGAGTCGGGATGCATAGTAGGAGGCAGTTCCTCGCCCTGGGATTGTCCAAGCTGAATATTTTCCATTCGCCTCTCCCACAACGAATGATATGAGTGTGTGTTACTTTATTCAATTTCTATATTTTTTTAGCAGTATACTATAGCATATGCAAGAACCCTATTAATCTTGCCTTGTATGATTTTTGATGAGGAACAGTAGCATTATGTCCTGCTGTGTGTATGTATTGTTTCTGCAATCACTCGTGCACATACTTGTACACTGTTCCAGTTATGTGTTTTTTCCAGCTTAGTATATCAGATGAAAGAGCCGTATACACCTTGTCAAGTATTCTGGCTGGTAGCTGGCTGTAGCCCGTGCTAGAGGTATTCTTATTCGGTCAGGTGTGTTACCAGTATGTCCTGCAGTGTGTGTATGTACTGCTATTTCCAGCAGTATTCTGTAGCACGTGCAAGGACCATATGCATCTTGTCGGGAGTGTTGCTGTTGGTGGATGATGGTGATGGTCAGTGGCATGCTGTAGCCCGTGCCAGAGGTATCCTTATCTTGTCTTGGATGTTACCATTATGTCGTCATATGTGTACTAGTACACATTCTACAATCATTAATGTATGTACTAGTACACCGGATTAGTCTTCTTCATTGGGTCTCCGACCTGGGGTTGTGAATGTGAAATGGTATTCGTATCACACTAGCACTGTAGTAACTAGTGATGCGTCGTACTTGCTTTTATTCACTAGTTACTTCGCTGTACCATTTCCCTTTTCACTTCCTCTACCTCTAATGTACTCTTCTCTTTTGCTGTAGCCTGTCTGTGTGCTCCTTTGTCCTCTTTGATTTTTTTAAGGTGGGTCGTTTTAACATTTACGGCGTTGTAAGCCGCTTGTACACTATGCTTGCATCTCCGCTGGTGTTTCTTTTTCTTTATATTCAAATATGTACACAACTTGTTTTCATATAAGGAAAAACAAATTCTGGTGGTGTTTATGCTAGTGTAGTGTACTCCTCCGGTCGCAAGTTCGGGAGCCATCCGCATGGTTATGTCATGCGGATGGTAAAGTGCGAGGGTAATGCTGCGGGGGGCGGTGAGAGTGAGAGCGACCACGCTGCTGCTATGTACAAGGCTAATTACCCTACTGCTAGTGTTTACAAAACGAAAATGTATCCCGACATGCACGAGTGTCGGCTACGTTTTGGCCCACGTGAGAAGAAAATGGGGTGGGAGGAATATGAGAAAACTCCCGAGGGATAGAACAAGAGAGGCAGGAAGGCGACCAGGAGAGCTCTCAGAAAACCCTCTCGAGAGACGAGAGGAAGGAAGGAATGAGAAAGCATGAGAACAATAAAGAAAATAGGGAGGACTCTTAGAAAACTCCAGGGGTTGGAAAAGGGGAGGGGATAGGTCGTGGTAGGTACGGAGGAGACCAGGAGTACTCTGAGAAAACCCTCAAAGGATAGAATGTGGTAGACGAGAGAGGTAGGAAGGCGACTGGAAGGACTCTGAGAAAACTACCCAAGCGACAAGAGGTATGAATGAAAGAGAGAGCATGAAAACAATAAAGGATATCGGGAGAACTCTGATAAAACTCCAGGTGTGGGAGACGGGAGGGGGATAGGCCATAGTAGGTAGGAGGAAACCAGGAGGGTTTTGAGAAAACCCCAGGGTTGTGGGATGGGAGAGGGAGTGTGCAGCAAGCACGAGGGGTGGATAAAACCACACCCCGAGGGCTAGAACGAACAAGAGAGGCAGGAAGGAGACTGGGAGGGCTCTGAGAAAACCTAGGAGTGGCAGACGAGTGAGGGAGCCATATGAAAAAACCCCAGGGGTAGGAGATGGGAGAGGTGGATAGGAGGTGGGTGATGACGAGATATAAGATGGGCGAGAGTGGTTGTAAGGAAACTGGGAGAATGCGGAGATGAGAGAGAGCGAGAGAACCGGATAACTATGAGAAACTCCTGGGGGTGGGAGCGATATGGAGAACAGGAAGTATATGCAAAAAAACTCGATGGATAGAATGTGGAAGACAAGAGAGACTGGCAGGAATATGAGAAAACCCACCGAATGGAATGCAAGAGAATGATGTGCTTATGTGGAGTACTGGAGCAGGAAGGATAAATGGTTAATCTAAATTGACCGCTGCTGGCGGGAAATGACAACAGGAGGTTGCTTTATGACGTCATTCAAGATGGCGGTATACTCGTCCCTCGTTCCCATCCCCTATCCCCTGAAGCATAACCGGCTATTTATAACTACTGCCGTTGGCTCCTCCCGGGTTCAATTGTCGGCTGGATCAAGCATTTTTCGGTCGTGAAAAATGTGCTTCCGTGTGAATTATGTAGGGAGCACACATTCTGACTAGGGTTACTGGATGTAATTCCGATTATGCTATATATGTGTCCGCACCGACATACTTTACTGTGTCTTTGTTAGCCTACTTCAGTTAGCAGCACTAAAGCGTCATCACGAAACTGATTCTGAGCATACAACGTTGAGTAAGTATAGGATGTAGCATATTTATTAAGCTTTCAGGAGCAATTGAGATATTTTGGCGGCCCTTAACGTCGAGGTCTTGACAGTTGATGAGGGTGAAGCGAGGTGAGTGTAGAATAGCGCCGAAATGCAAGGGCGGAGGAAGCGGGAGATCCCCCAGAAAATCCGCCAACCAGCAGCATCGTCCAGCATTATTCCAACGTGTGGAAATCCAGGAGCATCACAGCCGGGAATCGAACGTTGTTCACCTGTGTGGGAGGCGAGTAGTCTGATCGCTACATCACCGAGGCGACTTATAAAGAATCGAGTTCTTAGAAACAACCAATAGAATTACCAAAACGAAAGCTATGTCCGTACTTGTTCTGGTTGCCGACCTCGCAAAGCACCCATCATGATATAGTCCATTCACGGATTCTTCCATCTTTCTCAAGCCCTGATAATGTTCTTCTTCCACGTTATTCCTCCGCTTCGTGTGAACAAAGCTTAACCGAGTCTACAAAATTACACCAAAGCTACAACGCACCGCATTCGTGCGCACTCAGTGTAATAACCTAATATAAGATTCTTTTACGTTTTTTTTAAAGTGAATAGGAGTATAAAACGCTTGTGATTGGGAACAAACCAAACCACGTTATACGTGGAGTGATTTTNGAAAATTACACCAAAGCGACAACGCACCGCATTCGTGCGCACTCAGTGTAATAACCTAATATAAGATTCTTTTACGTTTTTTTAAAGTGAATAGGAGTATAAAACGCTTGTGATTGGGAACAAACCAAACCACGTTATACGTGGAGTGATTTNTTTTTTTAAAGTGAATAGGAGTATAAAACGCTTGTGATTGGGAACAAACCAAACCACGTTATACGTGGAGTGATTTTTCAAAGGTTTGATTCCAAAAGTGTGAAGAAACTACGAATAGACTATATTACGTATGTTTGCAACGTGTCATAAATAAACTAGTATACTTGGGATAAATTGATAAGGAGTTACAGTTTAACGCGACACCAAGCTATAACGCGAAATTTGCAGATATCTAAACTGATCTACTATTACCTGAACGCGTTGTCGGTGGGGAGACTGCAAGCCTCTTGAGTTGGACCAGACGTTTCGTGCAGACGGCTGTGTCGCCCTTATCGCTGTGACGTTTCCACGCGGAATGCCCCGAGCCGAGCGTGTCGCTGGCGTCCTGACGCGAGAAAAGACGTGCTGCGGGGACGGAGGCGGCGAAGCTACCATCATTATTACGCTCGCATAACCCGCGAGGAATACGTGTTTAAAAACCTGGCCGGGCACCTTTGTGGACGCCAGGCGGAGAATGGAAGGCGCCTGGTGAATAATTACCGTCTCGCGGCTCGCGGGACATGAGAGTGGGCGATTCATGAAGTATTTATTATCTATTCGCGATCTTTTCAAAATTTATTAAATTAACCCTTAGAGAAAACACCCCCTGAATGACGTGTTGGGTTGCTTCCTAAATATGCCATGTGTCACAAGTGTTTCATACTTGTGTGTGTTAACATTAAATTACCTTGTTTTTGGTTTACATTATATTTTATTAACCTTTTATCTAAAATTATAATATTTCATGTATTACTAATACGATTAATATCAGAGGGAAAAAATGTGTGTTGGTAATGCCTAGTAAGAAATAGTTCTTATGCAAAATATTATTACACTGATCTCTCATGAATGCGGTATGTTTGCCCCTCTGGTGTAATTTTCTAAGTTTTGTTTGCACGAGGCGAAGGAATATACTGGAAGCATAACTTTAGCAGGGCTTCAGAAAAGTTTGAAGTAACCGTGGATGGACTACAGGCCAGATTTCGTCTTAGCTCATGTCCACAATATTGACTCGCCTCTCGCCAAAACCAATGTCAAGATCAACGGTGAGGAACGTGTTTGTTTACAATCAAATTTTCAAAACACATTCCTTTTAATATGATTAAAACAATTCGAGAAACTTGAATATTATCTAGTTCCANGTCTCGCGGCTCGCGGGACATGAGAGTGGGCGATTCATGAAGTATTTATTATCTATTTGCGATCTGTTCACAATTTATTAAATTAACCCTTAGAGAAAACACCCCCTGAATGACGTATTTGGTTGCTTCCTAAATATGCCATGTGTCACAAGTGTTTCATACTTGTGTGTGTTAACATTAAATTACCTTGTTTTTGGTTTACATTATATTTTATTAACCTTTTATCTAAAATTATAATATTTCATGTATTACTAATACGATTAATATCAGAGGGAAAAAAGGTGTGTTGGTAATGCCTAGTAAGAAATAGTTCTTATGCAAAATATTATTACACTGATCGCTCATGAATGCGGTATGTTTGCCCCTCTGGTGTAATTTTCTAAGTTTTGTTTGCACGAGGCGAAGGAATATACTGGAAGCATAACTTTAGCAGGGCTTCAGAAAAGTTTGAAGTAACCGTGGATGGACTACATGCCAGATTTCGTCTTAGCTCATGTCCACAATATTGACTCGCCTCTCGCCAAAACCAAAGTCAAGATCAACGGTGAGGAACGTGTTTGTTAACAATCAAATTTTCAAAACACATTCCTTTTAATATGATTAAAACAATTCGAGAAACTTGAATATTATCTAGTTCCATTAAAACTTGGTCAGAGTATAAAATACAAACTTTTCAAGGATATTAAAGGCTGTTCGCAGTAAACTGAGCACGTCTGAAAGCCCTGACATGCCATGTTGAATTACTGGTTTATATAGCTTACTTCGGTTCTTTATAGACACTAGTGATATTGTGCTGAAGATAAAACATAAATTCTAAACTTTTGTCAGGTAATTATAACGCATTTAGCGCAACATAATTTTAAAACTATATATATATATATGCATATTCCTGTTTTACAATTACCAGATAAAGCGTGGATAAAATTCGTTCGTTACATCTGAAAGCATTTGTGAAATTTAAACGTTCTGTGGCAAAGATTATTTAGTTATTTCATTGAAAAGAGAGTTATGGCTAGAGAATCAGACATTTTGCGGATTCTTCTAACAAGCTGGACTCCATAATCGTTTGCGTGTTCAAGCTTCAGTTAGCAGTTCGTTGCCTGTTACTCCAGTGTAGCACCAGACCAGGTAGCACGGAAATCGGTCTTTGCTTTCGTTGCAGGTCCGTTACTGGTGGGAAGTCCTCTGGGGCATGTCTAACAAACTTTAGTCCAAATAGATACAGAAACTCAAACGTACATGGGGTTGAAATCTAACTTGTCCTCAAATGAATTCGCGAAATTTCCGGGTCTCTTATTATGGCATATAAATGTAAAATTCAAAGCAGTGGATAATACCAAACCTTAAGAACTTCTTTTCTCCTCGTTTTGTAGCCTTCCGCCACAATTAAAATTTACATTACAGGGGGCACTAATGACTTTATTCATGCGCTAGTGAAGTGAAAAAGTATGTCTAATTAAAAACTAAACGTGTAAAAAAATATGTGAGTTCATAATATTTGTAAAAATAAAAATAAAATAAAAACCCTGACTTGGTTTCTTATCAATTTAAACATTACGATTGCAATATAACGGCAAGACGTAGAAGTATTTTACTTAATTACCTCCCAACTTACCAACTAGGAGCCTCCATTCCAGTGTTTTTACAGAATCTATGCAAATAATAAGCGGTGTTTTATTTTCCAAAGATTGATTTTAAAAGTTTTCACTTTAGCGTAAACGGCTTATAATTCCAGAAAGAGTGTTCTACCATCAAAACCTATCCACGTAGTTTTTAACCGTTCTATTGGCAGAAAAGCAGTCCAATGTTGGAACAAGAAGAGTGGCTACTGCGCAGTTCGATGCACATTCTACCCCAGTTTCCCTCTGCGGACGTGAGGCGGCGGTCCGGGCAGTGTTTATTCTAATCAGGATAGGAACAAAAGTTATTTCCTATGGGAGAATATGGCATAGGTAAATTTCCGCCGCAAGGTGAGCTGGTGTTCCAAAGTGGTCGCTTTCAAGCTTCTGGTAAACTGAGAAATTGTACATAAGTGTGTAAATATATTTGTGTGTAAGTACAATTGTGATATACACGTGCTCCAGCGAAAAGTTCATTTTTTAGCGATTATTGAGGCCCTCCAATGCTGTTTACAAAAATATACATTAAAATAAAATACATAACATAAACTTCGTTCTTAGCACTTGCGTTAGAAATCAAGTAAAAATATTCTCGTGCTGTGTAATATACGGCCGTGAAACTGAAGTTTGCGGAACGTTGTACTGCAAAATTACCTTAACTAAACGATGTAACACAAACAGAAAATTTATTTTGATGGCCACTATAGCCGACACGGCTGTATTTAGCATTGAGCATTCGTAAACACACTTATTTTAGTGAAAACGTTACAGATTTAAGAGCGAAATAAACATACCTGCCATCAAAATAAGTTTTTATATTGTGTTACCTCATTGAATTAAGGTAATTTTGTAATACAACGTTCAGAAAACTTCAGTTTAACGACCCTATATTACACAGCACGAGGATATATTTCCTTGATTTCCCACACAAGTGCTAAGAACGAAGTTCATTTTCTACATAAGTTCTAACACAATACTATTCGTAAGATATAACAAATTAAATATATTTGAAAATGAAAACAGCATTTAAACCTTTTCTTTAGCTACATGAAAAACTAAGAAAATCCGGTACACATGCAACGTCAGTGCTACTAGGCGGCGAGAAATTTTAGTTGCCAAACTATTAGCATTCAGCTTCCCCACCTTGCAGAATAAATGTTATCCAGAGTAAGTATAGTCCATTCACGGTTACTACCAAATTTCTAAAGCCCTGCGACAGTTCTACTTCCAAGATATCCCTCCGCCTCATGCAAACAAAGATTAACCTAGTCTAGAAAAATACACCAAAGAGACATCGCACCGGATTCGCAAACACTCAATGTAATAATATTTTGCATAAGAAATATTCATTACTATGCCTTACCAAACACCAACATTCTCTCTATTTTTAATTACTTAAATATTAAAATAAATATTAAAATTTATACATGTAATATAATAAAAGGTGTAAACAAAAATAAGGGCTGCAGAGAGATTTGGGCGACTCGTAAAAACGAAGTCTTGAGAGCCGATGAAGGTAAAATGAGGTGAGAATGGAGCAGCGCCGGAATGCCTGGCGGGGGAAACGGGGTATTCCTGATAAAACCCAACGACCAGCGGCATCGTCCGGCACGATTCCCCCTTGCGAAAATCCGGGATTTACGCGGCAGGACATTGAACCCGGTTCGCCTGAGGGGGAGATGAGCAGTCTAACAAATAGGCCACCGCGGCCCCAAAAAATAAGGCACTTTTATGTTAACGGAAGTACAAAACGCTTGTGAGTCATAGAATATTTAGGAAGCCAGCAAACGCATCATACACGGGGTAATTGTTCAAAAGTTTTGATTTTAAAATGGCGAACATCCCGCGAATAGACTAAAGAGGTGAAACTGGGATTAGCGATCGTATTGGCGCGTCGCCATCTATCCGCCGTATCTGACCCAGAACAATGACAGTCGATTGGCGAGCCCGTTTCCCGAGTCCGCTTGGCAATTGCCCGCCGCGGCAGTGTGGCTGATGACCGCCCTTGCCTTTTACACAGAATACGTAAACATGCAGTGACGGAATGCCGTAGCTGTTCCTTTGGTGTGGGTTGACTGCTTAAGGCTCTGGGAACAGTCCTTGTCTCTGATTGGCTACAACGTGATGCGAAAGTTTTTCTTTTGGCTGGGTTGCGGCTGGCGAGTAGGTTACGGGATGCTGGTTGGCGAACGACACTCCGACATAACGCTGGGCAGTGACCCCATTTTGGTGCATGGGCGGCTGGAGTTCACAGGAATAAGCGGCTATTTCAACTCTGTGACCGGACATAATAGCCGGGCACGTTGCATGCAATATCTCAAAAACTTGACAGTTTTTAACAGAAATAATATGAATATATGAACTACTTGGTATTTCAGCATCCATAATATAAAGTGCTATTAATTGTATCACGTTTTCTTTCTTTCCTTGGAAAAAATTTTAATTAGTAAGTAAACACATTATTAAAAGGTATTTTATTATTTGATTACTTCCTATTACTGCTATAAATATAACCCAAAAAGAATAACCATATTCTATAATTTCTGACAGTTTGTGGAGTAAATGTCTCTATAAAACACACGTAGCCAAATATGTATCAGTGCAAAATCATTCAGTTTCCATCTGTACCAAGGGCAAGTCCCGCTATTATAACTGCAACGATTTACAGCGAAATAAAACAAATTCTGACATCCTTGATACAACGCCGGCACTGCAAAGCTACACATGTACAGGCATTTTGCTTCCACAGCAAAATAGAATAGCTAAGAATACAAAAGTGAAATAGCGTTTATACCATGAACTCCAGCCACACAGGCCATCAAAATGGCGTCACTGGCCAACAACATTTCAGAATGCCATATGCCAATCAACAGCGCCTAGTACCTAACTTGCCAGCCGACAGCATTACCCATAAGGTACCTTTCGCAGCAGGCGGCAGCCAATTAGACGCAAAGCCTGCTCCCAGACCTTCGCACGACCAACCAGAGGATGCGTACGCCCACATCAAAGGAACCGCGACGCCATTTCGTCTCTGTAAACTTATCTGCTCCTTGGCCGAGCCAGTTCTCCCTTCTTCAAGGCCGCTGAAGGCCCTTTATAGCACCCTTCGCCGTTCAGGACGCTCTCTGATCTACCGCCTGGAGAGGAATCCTTCCAACTACTCCGCGCTGTTTCTTTTCTTCTCCAACCAATTCAATCAACTGCCGCGACTCTCGTCTCCTTTCTCTCGCTATTCCTGCCCCAGTAAACCCCCCTTCCTTCCCGCCATCCTCCCATCACCAAAATCCACCTGGCTTCGAGAACCCATTACGCCATAAAATGTTATTGAAATCTTACTAGCAGGATAATATGTAATGCGATAAAACTGCCTGTCGCGCGCTCCCGAGGTAAGTCCTAAAAGTTTGCCAACTTAGTAAAAGAGGGGGGGGGGAGATAGGGGGCGAGAACTTTAATGCGTTCATCCCGGCACGAGTCTTTCAATATGTCGTTAAAGAAAACAATGGGCCGTAAAAAACTAGACTGCTGTGATCGGGAAGTAGCTTCCCTTAAACGTAAAAACTTTAAGTAACATTATGCATCTTTTATGCTTGGCCTGTCTCTCGCTAACTTAACTTAATTTAATATGCGTAGTACAATAATGTTCTGAACTTCTTATGTTTTACGCGCTCCTTTCTTCATTCTTATGTCTTTGAAGCTATCGTAGGAGGTTACTGAACATTTAATCTGATGCTCACGTGGGAGAACATAAACCTGATCTCTCAAAATGAATCTCTTTCTTATATATTACGGTTAAATTTATAATAAAATTTTTAGAAACAGAATTAGGCAAACACAATTCATTGTTGTCCAAAATATTGAGACGATATATTTTCGTCTCGTGTTCAAGAGCTCCAATTCCCTACAAAAAGAACGTGTAGTTACGTATTTTTGCCTGCCCCGTTGTTAAATTCAGCTGTGGATGTTTTCCCTACCTTTGGCGAATAGTTTTTGAACAGCTCTCGAAGACCACGATGTATGCTGCCTCGTCTACTGTGGAAAAAACGTAGTAGATTCAGCACCCGACGTCAAGCGGGCCTTCAAAGCAGAGTGAGTCGACCAGCATAGTGGCCGCCTCAGCGTCAGAAATCAAACTACCGAAAGCGCCCATGTTTCCAGCCCGGCCAGACGAAAGACTGTCGTGCCTCACTACTATTGGCTACGCCTTGGTGAAGTCAGCGGTGTTGCCAAGAGTTGCAGTTTGAAGAGAGAAAATGTTCATGAAAGAAAATAAAAGACTGTCACCGTGTAGTTCTGAAAGCCCTATATTTCAAAATACATTTTTCCTTATGGTTAAAATTAAATGTACCAAATTAAATGCTGAACAAACCGTTACCAAATCTATTAAATGTGAAGTACTCGCGAGGGTTGAGGAAAGGATGTTAAAATAAATAGGCATGCATTCTTGTATCTGCTATGTAAGTATTTTAATATTGGGGGTATTTAAAATAGTTGTAAATATAGAAGAAAGGTTGATAGTTTGCAAGTGTTAGGCTTTGGCCAAAATGTTTTAAAATTATTTTTAATTGGCGTTTTGTCAAAAGGAAAAATAATTTAAAGCATGTACATTTTGGGGATGATACTTGAAAAATACACCAAAGTAATGTCATACTGTGAGATCGTAGAAATATTTATATATTTTTTTATCTATCAATTTTGATAGCTTTTTGCTGCATATTTTATGTATATATTTAAGTGTATTTTTCGTAAAAGATTATGAAATATTGTATTAAACGTTTGGTATAAACATAGTTATATAAAAAGATCCAAGCAAAATATTTCAAGTTTTGTAATTATGCATTTTTTTATTTCCCATAAAATGTTTCTGGTTACAACCATTCAAATAATGAAGTTTGAAATGTTTGAGAAAAATGCCAGGGCACCTTTGTGAGACGACATGATGCAGACCAACATAAAATAATCACCTTTATTCCTTATAATGATGTGGTTTCTTCGGGGGAGTTTCCAAAGTCTCCATCCCACAGGAGGTAAAGAGCGTGTCAATATTCATAGTTTAATTTTGATAGTAAACTGAACTCTGTATTGTATTGTCTCAAATGGCTGGGGACGAAAGAAATAATGCCAACGAATAGTCAAGGGAAATATTTAAAATAAGGTATAATGGGGATTTGTCGATTTTATAACGAAATACATCATGCACATGCGTGGAGAAATTCTTGGAATATTTTACATTGAAATATGACCTCTGAAGTTGACGATAAAATGAATGCCAATGTAAATACCTGCAATAGGGTAGTTAAATATTAAATATATCAGTTACGCTTTCGATAGTCCTACAAATTGGAAATGGTTTGGTATTACGTAATTGAAACTAAGTTGGAATTGCACAATCTATATTTTCGTATGCTGTTATTTTTGGTGAATTCCCCAAATGTGACTCACTTCTTTCACAGCTATAATAACATGGTATTTGAATATGGCGTACCTTGTTATAATTAAGTTTCTTAAAAAAAGAAATGTTAATGAACGGTGCGTTTCAAAGTGGAAGAACATGCTATAATTATAAAAAACAAAATATTTTGTAGGAAACATGTTCGTTACAAGTTATCTTCCAATTAAGCGTTTTCCTGAGCAGGGACTCAGTAATGCAGAGAAGAACGAGGAGGCCAGCGCTACACCCGGAACGAGCGCGTGTATTCGTGAGATAATGATCTCGTGGTTTTCTACTTTCCCCGCTTTTCTCTCCACCACGTCACGGTAATCAGTCTTCAGCACTTCTCAGGCAATCGCGGAGATGAACACGCGAAGGTACAACAAACCGAAATCTATCCTCCCCCTTTCATTTCCCTCGTGGCGTGACGACTGCCTACTCCCGATGCAGGGCTGCGCCTAGATATAGGTCGTTCACAGTAAAGTAAGCACTTTTAATACCACCCTTTGAAAAAGAAATGACAGCCGATAACATTGTACACGCTTTATTAAACACCGGCAAGCAGCTTCCTAATTAAGCTTGAACACAGCATACTTACCAATACAGAGGCGAAGCACCACTTATTCCGCGAACTCCAGCCATACACGCCCGCTAAATGGCGTCACTGCCAGACTAAATGTCTGTACGCGTTCGCCAACCAGCGCCATGTTAACCTTCAGCCCTGCCAATTGGGAAACTTTCGCAGTACGTATTAGCGAATCAGACACGAGGCCCATTCCCAGATCCCCGCGCAGTCAATCAGTGAATGGGCACGCTCACAACAAAGGAACCACCATGCCATTTTGCCTTTATGTATTCATGTACAGTGACTAAAAGTTGTTATTTTTTACACCAGTCTCCCTTCAGAAAACGTCATTTCGAGGTGTTTTAACCCATTCAGAGCCAATGTACACAGTGGTGTACATTACGCACGCGCAGATATTTTTCGGTCTATACTGCACACTGCGAAGCTCAATGACCAATGATCTTAGTTGTGGGTAAATTATTTGCAAAGCGTCTTACTGGCCTAGGTCATAAATTGTTCATATTACTGTTTCCTAAACATATGGCCTACAGCTCACTGGCTGCGACAACGAAACAAGTGTTGTGTTGGCTTAAGTACAGCACGCTTTATAATTATTTTGTTTGCAACGCATGAAACCGTAGAATAAATTGGGTCTGAAAGTGTTAATATGGATACGTCTGGATTAGTGGGCTATAGTTTATTTGGGGTACGAGAATAAAATGAAAGAATAGGCTATTCACGGTAAAGTGACCACTTTCCGAAGCCCTCTCATTAGTAATAATAGTAGATAAATATATTTTATTGTAGCCTTAAACGTTAACTTTCGAGTCAGGTAAAATATGTATTTACACTGTATTTATTACTTACATAGCAAAATTTTTTTTCAGAAGTTGTGGAAGGATAAAAAATGCCTGATAGGAGAAAAGTTACTATGGCCTCAAAAGTGCTCACTATACTGTGAGCGCGTATAACGAAAAGGATACTTGGCTTTTATTACTTAAATAGACAAACCTAGACGAGATGTTTTATATAGCACCAGAATTAACGCCCTAGCACAACCATGCATATCCTGCATGTGGCCTCCAGTCGCCGCGGGCCCCCCACCCACGCCTCGCGCATGCGCCGTGCCAACTCAAGATCGTGCTCACATCGTAGTCGCATACCCGATTGAATAAGAACACATTTAATCGCCGTTTCAGTCCTGGTTCCCCAAAGTGTCGGTCTGATTTTAAAGACATGTTCACGTCGAAAGTACGGTTTCAAGCATGAACACGTTCAACCTCTTCCTGAGTCACGGACGTGTGGCCACCCTAGAAGCAATATTTCATTACGGAATGATAAAAATGTCAACACCCTCGTCACAGCTCGGGCGCCGCTCATGAAATGATCGAAGGTAATCCTTCGTGTCAACCCCCTTGTGACAGCTGTCCAGATAATACTCGCACTTTTCTTTGAATGGCAGTATACGAAACGTTTTAGGTATATCGCGCGCGAAGGTGCAATGTCCGTCACAATAAAGCGAAAAAATATTTTTTGTCGTTTTTGTATGTACAGGGATGCACGGTGTCGACAAGTGGCGCCAGGAGAGCGATAATGACAGTGGCGGGCAGCTGAACTACTCGGGGAGCGTGAGTGTAAAAGAGCGCATCAGGGCAGATGTTGCCGTATGATTTAGCACCGTTTTCAAAACTATTCATTGTAGTTTGCAATATTACAATTTGTGCTGCAGAGTGCACAATAAATCATACTCGGAGTAGACCTAAATTGAAGAGCCAAACATCTGGTACACCTGCCTAGTATCGTGTAGGGTCCCCCGAGCACGCAGAAGTGCCGCTAGACGTCGTGGCATGCACTCGACTAATATCTGACGGTATGCAGGAGGCAATTTACACCATTAATCCTGCAGGGCAGTCCACAAATCCAATCTGCGACAATGTGGCAAGTGTTGCACGTCTGTTATGTTAAATGATTCTCGTCAGTCATCGTTTGTCCCGTTCTTTCACGATCTTTTTCCGGCCGCAGAGATGTCGAATATGTGATGTTTTACTGGATTCCCGATATTCACGGTACACTCGTGAAATGGTCGTACGCGAACATCCAAGTGTTATCACTACGTCGGAGATGCCATGTCCCATCTGGCGCTGACTATAACACCCCGTTCAAACTCACTTAAATCTTGATAACCTCCCATTGTGGCAGCAGTAACCGATCTAGCTGCCGACCGAATAGCGTTTCTCTGATTGGTTCCATACCTATGTTATTTGCATACGCAAGCCTATACCTGTTTTTTTTTTTTTTTTTTTTTTGGCTTTTTAGTGTATTTAAAACAGCTAGTCAATGAAAATTACATCAGTAGCTAATCAACTGAAATAAAATCTTTTAACTATATTCGTGTAAATACTCTGAAGTAATCTTTAGTAATGTGTTAAAAGTTGTAGCTGTATATTTATTCTAGTGTTTGTTTCTAACAGTTTATTATTGTCTTCAAAGTTGATTTATCTCTAATATTTGTAGTCAACATGTATCAAAACTATTATTACAAGCGGGTGCACATAATATATGACCAAAATAAAGTGTCTTCAATGCGAAAGGTACAGAATAGAGATAAAGAGAAAAACACTAGCTACTGTTCTGTTGGTGTTCTTGACTATGAGACCCGCGGTGAAGAGCCAATTTGCCTACTTTAAACTACCGGCAGAGTCGAAATAGCAAAAACATAACATTGCGCTCAGAACTGCAGTGGCAGTCAGCAGACGTCTCTCTGGCTCTATACGCAAGCGCAATACTGATAAGTCTGAACCAGATTAAACAGCGTGCAGCTCTTTTTAACTGACATTTTATCCTGCACAACAATAATATTTTATTTGGTTATTCAGTTTGCACTGATTTTTAGCTATGAAGATCCTGTACGAATGAGACATCCTTTTTTATATACATTCAACGATCATATATAAATGTTGGCTAGCTAGTGTTGGCCGCAATATCTAAAATTTGAGAACTGTGCATTAGTAGTTTTAATCATATTCAAGTACCTTGGTCATTAAAAGTATAAGTTTTAATGCCCAGTTCTATTTTAATTTCTTATATGCCCACTCATGATAATATGTTCAAACTTTGCTTCTTACATCATATTAAAATTTAGAACAAATCAGAGCTGCCAATGTTCTCATTTACTGTAGTTCGTCGGTAATTAGGTGTTGTATTTTTCTGTTTAGAAGATTTTTTTTTTAATATGGTGACACGTTTTGTTAGTATCTGCCTGGTGGTATTAGCGGAATAAAATTTTGTATGTTACATTGGTGTTCACATATTTGATGGGTTGTACTTCTCCTCATTTGTTCTGCAGTGTAACCCAGGCAAAGAACATTCACGCACACTATCTATTAAAATTTTAATGTTACATTATACACTGCATTACACAAACCGATGAAGTGCAGGTTTCGCATTCGGTTATGTAGGACATTCACGATTACTTCATACTTTTCTGAAGTCCTGCTAAAGTCCTACTACCTGGATATTCCTCCGCCCAATGCAAACTAAGCTTAACCGAGCCTAAATTGCACCAAAGGGACAGCGGACCGCATTCGTGCGCACTCTGTGTAATACAGTTTGTCATGAGAACTACTTGTTACTAGGCATTAACAACACCCCTCTTTTCTCCCTGCTTTAAATCATAAATGAAATATATTTTATTCATAAAATATGAGTAAAAGTTCAATTTAACCAAAAATAAGGCGCTTTTATGTTAACACAAGTATAAAACAGTTGTGATATATGACATATTTAGGAAACAACCAACCACGTCATTCTTGGGACTGAAGGCTTGGTTCAAAAAGTGTGAAGGAGCCGCGAACAGACTAGAGTAATATCACACAGTTAATAAGTATGCAGAGACGAAATGGTGTGGTGGTACCTTTGATTTGGAAGTATCCGTTCTCTGTTTGGCTGCGCGAAGCTCTGGGAACAGGCCTCATGTTTGATTGGCTACTGCGTGTTGCGAAAGGTTCGCTATTGGCCGGGCTGTCGGTTGGGGAGTAGGTTGCCAGACACTGATTGACGAACGGCGTTCCAACATTTTGCTGGCTAGTGACGCCATTTTGTTGGGGTGTGTGGTTGGCATTCGTGGTACAAGTGGCTGTTTTACCGCTGTATTCTAAACTGTTCTGTGCCTATTTCTCTCAGTGGGCATTAGGGTGAGCGCACTGCAAACGGCGTCAAATCCTTCCCCCGATTGCGACCCTCTTGATTCGTTGATATCCCTATGCCGTACTGGTAAGTTTTGTCAGTGCATACCAAACTTCCCTAAATTTACTTCTTAAGAGATACAATATGAATACGGAGTCTCGTGGCCGTCTTAGCCACTTCGGTCACAGAATATCCCATCAACACCTTCTGTATTTGAGTACTGAATGGGGTTTTGAGATGACATGATTACTTTAAACTAGACGTGAATATATACTTGCACGAAAAACAGCCGAAAAGCCGTTCCAAATATGTTCTATTCACTTAGAGCTGCTTTAATATCTCCTCGCCATCTTAAATGCATGCATTTTGAGAATAGATATCACATAAATTGTACGTCACAATGTTAAAAAATTTAAGTGGGAATTAAAAACAAGAATTTGGCAAGAAAACTAGTCTCTCACATTTATACCACACAAGCAACTTTTCCTTAAGTGAAATTATTTTGCGTTATATATGTAATTATTGTGTGTGTCCAATAATCAAATTCATAACATTAAAAAAATCTTTAAGAATAAAAATCTAGAACACTTTCAAAAATCATGTAGCGCAAATAATTTTGTATAAGTCATTTTCGTTTGAATTTTTCGATATGGAGATTCCTGTACCCGTAGCTACCGAAAATTAAACAACGTTTTATGTAAAACAAACCAGATTAAATTATAGTAGATTTATTGTTCTGCAGATGCTTATTAAACATGATTGAATCATGTTTACCTATAGGGGTGTGTGTTTGTGTGTTGATATGCACTCATAGGAAAGTGTCATAAAAAGCCAATTTAATGTAATTACTGATCATACGTAAAAAGATACGTATTTAATGAGTTAAATTAGTTTCCACAACACTTAATTGGCACGATTGGTAACACACGTAACACCAGTTACCTTGTTGAAGACTCGCATCTGGTTTATTTAGGAGAGGTTCTGTGATGTTTTCTACTGACACCCTATCAGGGAAGAAAAATATACTGCTGATATTGTATCGTAGGAACCGCCTTAATTCTGTTAAATCACTAGAGCAGGAAATTACCCTCGCAAAACTTGCATAAGACGAAGGAAAAAAAAATTAGCGAATATCGGATGCCAAGACGATCCAATAAAGTGGAAAATTTCTGACCAGAAAGTTGCAGTTTCACAGGTAAGAGGCAGAAGCGCTCAAATAGGAACGCTACCCTACTGTGAACCATTGTAAGCCAACATCGTTATTCTTTTTGAGAACGAGCATTTAATGTACTAACAGCCATCGACGTCATTCAACTTTACCTGATTTCATCAGAATTAAATGCAGTTTGCCGTAATATTGCTACGTCCCGCATCCTTCAAACACACTGGCAACGTAACATTACGTCACCTGAAGTTTACTGAAAGTATTGAAAATATGGTATCTTAATGAGTGAGAGAAGATTAACGCTTCGGGCACGGCACATTTTAATATACATACAAGACACGAACACTCTGTCACAACTTCCAANGTACATACAAGACACGAACACTCTGTCACAACTTCCAGAACTTATTGTTAATGCAGAGCTCCCTACTCGTTCGTTTAAACCACATTTATTTCGTAAGTGTGTCGAGTAAAATTGACAGTGATTCCCTTATACCTTTATACATATATATATTTGATTTTCGTAGATTGATGCATCAACATAGGTTATTTAAATTATTCCTTTGGCATACTATATACGAAATGGTAGAACTCTCGGAAATATCAACAAAGTATGCTCTTTCCACGAAAATAAATTTCTGTGTGTCATCAACTTTTCGGTGTGGCTTGCGTANTTACTGAAAGTATTGAAAATATGGTATCTTAATGAGTGAGAGAAGATTAACGCTTCGGGCACGGCACATTTTAATATACATACAAGACACGAACACTCTGTCACAACTTCCAAAACTAATTGTTAATGTAGAGCTCCCTACTTGTTCGTTTAAACTACATTTATTTCATAAGTGTGTCGAGTAAAATTGACAGTGATTCCCTTATACCTTTATAAATATATATATTTGATTTTCGTAGATTGATGCATCATCATAGGTTATTTAAATTATTCCTTTGGCATACTATATACGAAACGGTAGAACTCTCTGAAATATCAACAAAGTATGCTCTTTCCACGAAAATAAATTTCTGTGTGTCATCAACTTTTCGGTGTGGCTTGCGTANGAAATATCAACAAAGTATGCTCTTTCCACGAAAATAAATTTCTGTGTGTCATCAACTTTTCGGTGTGGCTTGCGTAGAAAACGAGGACGAAATCTGATTGGCTGTTTCAGCTTTCGGATTTATCTGTTCAGCAGAATAGGCATGCGTGTGAACCAAGCATTGCCCATTTTTAGATACCTTCACAGAGCAGAGAACGACACTCAGATGAAATGGTGCGGTGGTTCCTTTGAACTATGCGTGTTTATTCTATGACTGATTGCGCCCCCGTGGAAAGGGCCTTGTGTCTAATTGGTTACTGCACGCTGCGGAAGGTCGCTTATTGGCTAAGGTGCCGGTTGAATTGGTGAACTGCATTCGAACATTCTGCTGACTAGTGATGCCATTTTGTGGCACGTGCGTCTGGAGTTCTCGATATTAGCGTCTGGTTCACCTCCGTATCTTAAGTACTATATAGTTGTACCTTCGTCATCTAACCACGGACTGGACTCACAGATTAGTAGTAGCGGCCCGACGGAGATCGAAATAGTCATTCCTGCTGTAAGTCCTTCACTTATACGCCAATCATAATTAACCGGAACACCCCAGTCTCCCTTCCGGCTTGGACATTTTCAAAACCTCGTAGCGCCACTTGCTCCTTCGTACATGCCAGACGAACACGCTACGCCCCCATAGCATGGCTTAGGGGCAGCATCTGTCTTCAGCAGTTTCCGATACTTGGCCGCAGTTCTGCCGTTCGACGAGCCGCAAGTATCCCCTCCCACTGCCCCTCCAACATCCGCTACTCTCTCTCTCTCTCACTCTCTCTCTCTCCAACTCCATGCGACCTTCACTTTATTTGCTCAATCGACCGGTACAGGAACTGGGCTCGGGGTTAGGTAGATGCCACCGCAGCTGCAGGGGAGGTTGCGTGCCGTCAGGGGGAAGGATGGGACGTAGGAGGGGACACCTTGCATTTCTCCCATCACCCCCCACGCACACAGTTAATGAACTATTCTTGTCGGGGAGCAGGCGAGGTCAACGGCGCGCGCTCTGGACGTAGCGTGCATGCCGAATGCCCTCTCCGTTTACCGCCCCGCCAATCGCCGGGCCGCGTCTATTTTGCGACGCGATGCGAGCTGCTCGGCGCGAACGTGATCTACTGCTGGACCGGCGATGCCGTTTCTGCAAGCGCCAACCATTATCGGCATTGATGCTATAAATCGCGCCCGTTAACGGGAGTCCCCTACTACTTGGTGAAGCTGCACGATTTAAATATAAACTGCGCGATCGAGTATACTAGTACGTCATGTACGATAATTTTGATACAACCATTCAAGAGTAATCGCATCATTCAACCAATCCAGGAGAAACATTTTTGCAAGTTTATTAACTCTTTCAAATGTGGTAGTCTATTTGTTAGTAGACCTTCGATAATTTCGCGGATTGTTTTCGCAGCAGACTAGTCTTCACAATCATCTATAAACTCGAGACACTATCGTCTGTTTACTGTTCGCTGCAATCAAGCAAGGCCTTTGTATAGGATGTTCAACGCTCTATCACACTGCTGCCACACACATAGGGGAGTGGTGAGATTTGGGCGGCCCTTAACATCGAGGTATTGAGAGCCGATGAGGGTGAAGTGAGGTGAGTACGGAGTAGCGCAGGATTGCAGGAGAAGGGGAAACGGGAGATTCCGGGAAGAATCCGCCAACCAGCGGCATCGTCTGGCACGATCCCCAAATGCGAAAACCCGGGCAGACCCAGCTTGGAACCGTCTAGTTGAGAGGCGAGTAGTCTAACCACTACATCACCGCAATTTATACTGCCACAGATCAGATAAATTACACAGAGACGAAATGGCATGGCGGTTCCTTTGAGGTGGGCGTATCCATTCTCTGATTGGCTGTGCGAGGGTCGGAAAACGGGCATTGGATATGATTGGCTATACAACCTTAACTTCCTCTCATCACTGGGGCCGCGTTTGGCGCAGTGGATAGAACGCTTGCCTCACACCAAGGCGCNGATTGGCTATACAACCTTAACTTCCTCTCATCACTGGGGCCGCGTTTGGCGCAGTGGATAGAACGCTTGCCTCACACCAAGGCGCGGTGGCTTCTCGGATTTTCGCACGTTGGAATCGTGCCGCTGGTCAGCGGGTTTTCTCGGGGATCTTCCATGCATTCCACCGCTACTCCAGACTTGCTGAAAATATTATTTTGGAGCCTCCCGATATGGTTTAAAAATTCTTGTTCATGTTGCCGTATCTTAATAAAACTTACTAGTCGGACACGAGTCAAACTACGACAGGAGCCTGTATTGAACTAAGCTACACACTTAGCATCTATAACATGATAGTGTCATCTCATACACGCAGCACTACGAGAACACTGCACGCCAGTTCAGAGTCCTGCACGTAGCTTCGATCGCTCTTGTAGCGCGTGCCAGTGTAACTCTTATAGCTCTCGCGCTTCTCAGCCAAAAAATGAGAAACATCTTGCAGGCAGGCGGGCCCCTTAAAGAGGAGTGATTTCTTGATTCTGAGGTTGTAGAAATAAGAAGATACTCCTTTGCCACAAATTTCGAAATTACAGTGTCTTTGAGGATTGTTGTGGCCAGAGAGTATTTTCCTGAAACTTGCAGTGATGCGAAGGTTAGGTTGTTTCGATACAGTATCTGTTCTGAAAACAGTAATGTTTCAATATATTTAATGTTAATTATACATTGTATTGCTGTTTGATAATAGTAAATATTTTGTACTGAGCCTTTGGTTTTAAAGGGAAATATCGAATATAATACTATTGCAATTTAATGGAAAGAGTGTATGATTGGATACAAGAACTAACCTACACTATGCTAACCAAACCTTATATTATTGGTAGCGATACCGAGCTCTATTAACAACGGGGAACACTAATGCATGGCTTACACCGGACTATGAGGTCATAACCTGGGCTACGGGAATGCTGTTTTTAACCATTTGTTTCGGAACTACAGGACCGAAAGTGTGTGACGATAGAGAATTTCTCATTTAATGTCATTATTTTGACCGGTGACGCAGGGTAATTTTTCAATTGAAGGAGCACATTAAACAGGCAACCAATTAAACTGATTGAGTGAGATGACGTAGATTAATCAGATAGAGTGACAGGGAATGATGGGTCCTGTTCAACTAAAGGCTTGTTTGAAAAGCGTCTCTCTCTCTCTCTCTNTCAGATAGAGTGACAGGGAATGATGGGTCCTGTTCAACTAAAGGCTTGTTTGAAAAGCGTCTCTCTCTCTCTCTCTCTTTCTCTTTATTGGTATTTAAAAACTATTAGTAGCAAACCTTATTTCAGGTGCAGAAATGAATGGAATGTTTTCTTATGTGAACAAGAATGTCTCCGACAAACCAGATTACTTTGTCGAAAGTACGGTTGTGTTCTTGCATGACAGTATTTAAAAAACAAATTTTCTAGGTAAAACAAGCTTGGCTTTCAGTGTGTTGATGGTTTGAGATAATTAAAAATAGAAAGAAGCGGCTGCTGGGAGGTTGAGCACTTTAGATATCCATACTCCAGTTTCCTGTTGCTGCTAATAACATTGCCACCTACACAGGAAAAGTTTCTTGTACACTTGTACAAATGTTGTTTGGAATCTAGTTTCTAAGATATATTTTTGTAATAGTATAAATCTACTAGAACTAAGAACAAAGTTTGACAACAGTTTTAATTTGAAAATATGAAATTACTCTTTATTTTATCAAGTACGCACTAAGCACTGTAGACTTCGTGTTCACTAAAAAACATTATTAATTTAGTATATTTGATAAATTTCAGTGCTGTTAACACATAATAATTTATTTGTACTAGTACAAAAAATTGTTATCAGAAACTAGTTACCATGAATATTTTTGTAATTTTAGAAATAAGTTAAAACAAAGTATACATCGGTTTTTAATGTGAAAATACACAGGCGCTGATTATTTGAACAGGGAAGCACTGAATAATTCATGTTCATTAAAAACATATAGACATATGATTTAGTTAGAATGTTTAATATAACTCAGTGATGTAATTATAAAAATTATTTAATCGTAATGGTTCGTAAAAGGCCAAAAAAAATTTGCTTTGTACCTTATAACTAGCAAGTTATAAGCCTTACGGCAGTCAAGTGAAAATGCGCCATTTATAAAATTTGNTTTGCTTTGTACCTTATAACTAGCAAGTTATAAGCCTTACGGCAGTCAAGTGAAAATGCGCCATTTATAAAATTTGACATCACGTAAAGAAATATACACCAGGAAACGAAACCTACTTCTGTTTCCACAAATGTGTTATACTTTTAATAATAGCTTAAGAAATGAAACTGCTTTCCGTCATTCGGTTTAACACTGGTATAAACACGCCAATCATTGTGTGCATGTATTGCGAGCAAGTTCTTCAAACGTGCTCGAATTGACCATGAACAAGCATTGGCTATATTGTGTACCTTATCACTCGACGACTCCACTTCACTTTTGCATTTTGTTAAACTTTTCGGCCGTTTATATTCTCCTCTTCTCGCCTTCCCTACAANGACGACTCCACTTCACTTTTGCATTTTGTTAAACTTTTCGGCCGTTTATATTCTCCTCTTCTCGCCTTCCCTACAATTGCGTTCCACTGTGCTTGCTTACAGCAACGGTTATTTTTGGTAAACAGTATGACTCGCTGAACAGTGTATGAATTTTTAAAATACGTCGCGACCATTTCACTGTTGTNTTATTTTTGGTAAACAGTATGACTCGCAGAACAGTGTATGAATTTTTAAAATACGTCGCGACCATTTCACTGTTGTGTCACTGCTTGTGAACTATTTTTAAACTGTTTTGAAACCTAAATTTCAGTAGTAACGATTGCAAGTAATATTTAATTATCTTATTACCTTTGGAATTTTATTAAAGCGATTAATTATGCTTTTATTATCTGTTTGAGGATCTAGAATTTATTAAGTAATGTATATTTGTCCGGCGTTATAATGTAACTTCATGGAAAATATTTTATTTATTTCTTAATCGACGCATATGTAATTGTTATTTATGTATGTCAGTTTATTTTATCAGTGTTTATCAACATTTTATCATTTCCTTTTTTTTCNCATATGTAATTGTTATTTATGTATGTCAGTTTATTTTATCAGTGTTTATCAACATTTTATCATTTCCTTTTTTTTCTCGTAACTTTGCTTTCAATTAATTTCTGATTTATACTTTGAAAGTTACGTTTTTAATCCCGTGTCACTTGCAGACCCGTGTTTCATGAGAGATTGNCATATGTAATTGTTATTTATGTATGTCAGTTTATTTTATCAGTGTTTATCAACATTTTATCATTTCCTTTTTTTTTTTTCGTAACTTTGCTTTCAAATAATTTCTGATTTATACTTTGAAAGTTACGTTTTTAATCCCGTGTCACTTGCAGACCCGTGTTTCATGAGAGATTGNTAATTTCTGATTTATACTTTGAAAGTTACGTTTTTAATCCCGTGTCACTTGCAGACCCGTGTTTCATGAGAGATTGTTTCTCTGCCAACCGGAAATGCAATGCTGTGTTGAGAATGCTTTCAGCCGCGGTCTGAATTTACCCCCTCCACTCACTTCCCTGCCGCTGCAGTTCTTGCAAATTTTGTCGATGTATCCCTGCCGCTTGGCGCGTGATTTCACATAGCAAATGGATCTCTGTTCACGTGATATTTGCCCCCACCTCTGTGCGCTTGAGCTCAATTCGCCTCTCCTGGACAACCCACGACATCTATCGGCGACTGAGTAACCTTCCGATTGTCTTTTGTTAGGTAGCCTACTTCTGCGTCTTTCACGTAGCATTTCTCGAGCCCTTCTGTCCTTGGTGTGCTGCCATCATGACGTGCAAGCGTTGTGTGGTGGCCGTGATGGCGTTGTTTGGCTCTTAAGTGCCCTTAATGTTTTGTTCTCGCAAGCCATCGCGTAGTATGTGGTCGCCTCTGGACGTAGTTTTGTTGGTTGTATCACATTAATTAATTTTTATGTTCNCAAGCCATCGCGTAGTATGTGGTCGCCTCTGGACGTAGTTTTGTTGGTTGTATCACATTAATTAATTTTTATGTTTAAGATGTGGTTGTTCTTTTGGATATTTTCTGTTTCCCCTCTCTGGTGAGTACCGTTTCAATTTTACAGTTCGTTTCTTCTCGTGCACCAGTCATCTTTCACTCACTAATAAATTTCGTTGGTAAATTTATTTTTATTTTAGTGAGGAAGTGCGTGTCTGCCAAACGTTTCTGCACATTTTGGGCTAAATCTACCACAAACATGTTTGTGATATAGCGTGTTATATGCCCGTCACAAATAGATATTTTGATGCGCCGACTGTTTCATGTTTTTCCTTGCAGTTAAAAGAACAGTTCATTAGTTACAGCATTAGGAAATCCTCAGATAAGTTGTTATATTACTCATTTTTGGATAATTATTTTTTCTGAGACAAATGTATAATATTTGCTTTTGTACACAAAGAATAAATTTNCAAGATGTGGTTGTTCTTTTGGATATTTTCTGTTTCCCCTCTCTGGTGAGTACCGTTTCAATTTTACAGTTCGTTTCTTCTCGTGCACCAGTCATCTTTCACTCACTAATAAATTTCGTTGGTAAATTTATTTTTAATTTAGTGAGGAAGTGCGTGTCTGCCAAACGTTTCTGCACATTTTGGGCTAAATCAACCACAAACATGTTTGTGATATAGCGTGTTATATGCCCGTCACAAATAGATATTTTGATGCGCCGACTGTTTCGTGTTTTTCCTTGCAGTTAAAAGAACAGTTCATTAGTTATAGCATTAGGAAATCCTCAGATAAGTTGTCATATTACTCATTTTTGGATAATTATTTTTTCTGAGACAAATGTATAATATTTGCTTTTGTACACAAAGAATAAATTTTTCTGTGTGACAAATGAATGTGCAGTTGTTTACAACAACTCGTTTCATTGCATATAAATATATTAACACTGTTTTATGTTTATGTTTATTCCTATATTAAGTTTTAAATTATTATGAAATGAAAAATCTCTGTTACGTGTTCATTTATGAATCCAAATGTCTTGGCGGCTGCATAAAATCGCAAAAATTAAGTAAAATCTATGAGCAAATTTGCATTTTTTTAAATCTGCCAAACGACAGATAATCGTTTCAAAGTACTTATAACTCAGTCGTAGTAAGTTGAACACCTAACAATCACTTTTTTACGTAAATGTTTGTAACAAAAACCGGGAATATATATTCCAACGCCACAACCAAACGTTATCTTCTGTGGCGATAACAAGTGTGGCTGAATGAATGTTAAAGTGTGAAATACGTAAAAACATTGGAAAATATAATCTCTGTGAGCTTTGCTAATCCCGATGTTGCAAATTTCGTTCTAAATTTTTTTTACTTTGAAATTATTGTTCTATCGACGCCAGGCACTAATGGCATCGTCGTGGCGATGCATATAAGTTCAACGCGAAGGCCACGTGTGTTGACAATACATTTCATGAAGTTTTATTACAAAATATTTTTTGGAGGCTGCTAAAATTGCTGTAGCANTGGCTGCATAAAATCGCAAAAATTATGTAAAATCTATGAGCAAATGTGCATTTTTTTAAATCTGCCAAACGACAGATAATCGTTTCAAAGTACTTATAACTCAGTCATAGTAAGTTGAACACCTAACAATCACTTTTTTACGTAAATGTTTGTAACAAAAACCGGGAATATATATTCCAACGCCACAAGCAAACGTTATCTTCTGTGGCGATAACAAGTGTGGCTGAATGAATGTTAAAGTGTGAAATACGTAAAAACATTGGAAAATATAATCTCTGTGAGCTTTGCTAATCCCAATGTTGCAAATTTCGTTCTAAATTTTTTTTACTTTGAAATTATTGTTCTATCGACGCCAGGCACTAATGGCATCGTCGTGGCGATGCATATAAGTTCAACGCGAAGGCCACGTGTGTTGACAATACATTTCATGAAGTTTTATTACAAAATATTTTTTGGAGGCTGCTAAAATTGCTGTAGCAGAAAACAGCAGGGTTACTTTATTTACTTCTGTTATTTATGTTTTATGCACAAACGTTTTGCCAGCTCTTGTAAACTAGCATCGAAACAGTGTTATACTAGTGCCCACGTCACACTTTAGTTGACAGAAGATCTACAAACTGAAATAACCTTTAACGTTTAGAAAGACACCCACCAACGCCTTGTCTAGAAATATCCCTCGCTCCGTAAGAGGGGACCNAAATAACCTTTAACGTTTAGAAAGACACCCACCAACGCCTTGTCTAGAAATATCCCTCGCTCCGTAAGAGGGGACCCCAACCAATTATGCCACAGAAGTTGACCGACGTTTCATTTAAACCTGATAAGAAAATATATAACAAATCCTGGAAATTTTAACTACTATATCATTTACAGGAAAGGATGTTTATATAATACTGTTACCCGAAGACTCCCGCACGTATGCGAGTACCGTGTTACATAGTTATGCGCGGTCCCGGCGCTGTGGTGCAGCTGACCCATCTCGGCCATCCCCTCTCCAGGCAGACTCGCTCGCACAACGTTACCCGGCAGCAAGGTAAATTATTGACTGCCTTATTGGCTGGCGTTACAGCCCCTCCACCCCAGCTGGATGAGTCAACGACTTGAGAGGATAAGTAGGAATTTACTGGTAATAATTTTCCTCTGCGCAACGCAGCATGCGAAGAAGGTTCTAGACTAGGGCTGGTGCAGTCTACAAATACCACCACAGCCAGAATATTGGCAGTCTTTGTAATAGCCATCTTGCTGAAGTGTGGAAATCGGACAAAGTATGCTGCAGCGAGGTACATCAGCGGAGAGGACGGACGACGGTGGAGGTTACAAAACGACGGCAGACGAGTGTGTGTGTTGTGGAAAAACGAGAGGGCGTGGTACCCGACGAGCTGAGGACTACTGTGCATGGGAGTGCTGAGAGTGCTCTAGAACATTCTGTACTGCTGGTATCTGGACTGAATTATGGTGGGACTGTATAAAAGTGTGAGACGAANAGAGTGCTCTAGAACATTCTGTACTGCTGGTATCTGGACTGAATTATGGTGGGACTGTATAAAAGTGTGAGACGAGCTATACCGTAAATATTGCAACTGTCAAATATGGACATACAATTTATAAAAATAGTTCAATAGGTGTTGATACACTGTTTGTTGGGACTGATTTAAGTTATTCGATTTCATTAATCTCTGCGGGATGATGGACGATTATGTAAATATAAGTACTAAAAAGCAGGCGATAGGAATTTATTGTGTGATATTAAGTCGAGGGTATTTTCTTTGTAGTTAATGTAAATAAATGAGGGAAATATTAGTAACTATTTTATTTTATTAAGACCTTCGTCCCTTAAAGTGCCTAGCTAAGTCCATTGATTTGGAGAAATTTTGACAATACGTTTTACGGTACAAATTTTTTCAAAGTGAACAAAAAAAGTTTTATTGAACCTATTTGAAAGTATATATTTTCTAATACTACAAATGTATTAGAATAAAGTTAACGACAGTTGGTAATGTGGAAAAAGAGAGGTATTTTTTAAATTAAACTAGTAAACTTTATAGATTTAAAGTTTATTAAACACATTGGAGAAATATTATTAATTTAGCATGTCTGATATATCTCAGTGTTGTAAAAAACAATAATTTTTTTAAACTATTAAGAATAAAATTGGCATTTTTTTTAAGGAATTGGTTTTAATCTGTACAAAAAAAGTTAACTCTATATTTACTATAAACACACACTGAAGAGCCAAAAAAAATGGTACACCTGCCTAATATAGTGTA
>NQII01000011.1:1763609-1774138 GCA_002778355.1 Clitarchus hookeri
ACGTTTAATGATTCTCGTCAGTCGTCGTTTGTCCCGTTCTTTCACGATTTTTCCCGGCCACGGCAATGTCGCATATATGTGATGTTTTATCGGATTCCCGATATTCACGGTACACTCGTGAAATGGTCGTACACGAACATCCAAATGTTATCGCTACGTCGGATATGCTATGTCCCATCTATCGTGCACCGACTATAACACCACGTTCAAACTCACTTAAATCTTGATAACCTGCCATTGTGGCAGCAGTAACCGATTTGCTGCCGACCGCATCGCGTTACTCTGATTGGTTCCATACCTATGTTATTTGCATACGCACGCCTATGCCNCCGACCGCATCGCGTTACTCTGATTGGTTCCATACCTATGTTATTTGCATACGCACGCCTATGCCAGTTTTTTTTAGCTCTTCAGTGTACATCACAAAGGCAAGTGTGTTGACTTCCGAACATAACATGTTGTTTAAAGTCAACCAGCGTTCACGGCGACCAACGAAACGAGTCACGGGACACAGCTATTAACTGCCCAACGGCCGTGTACCCTGCTAAGCGAGGCGACGCAATGAAGTTGTTTGCAGGCTCGTTGGGACATACGTCAAAATAGCTCAAACTCTGCAGCTTTAGTTATCACCGTGTTGGGCAGACATAAGGACACCAAGCATTACAGCAGACAATATTTGCAGCCGGTGCAAAATTGTTGGCGCTTCTGGCAGTATGAATCGAAACGTCTGTTCTGCACAGAGTGATGCGTAAAGTACTGCTTCAGTTTTGTCGTCGATTGTCAGTAGTCTTCTCCATTAGCATGACAGCTATTTCCCAATTACAATATCAGTATCAGTGTAATGCAGTTGTCAGGATTATCTCGTCAACTGCGGCGGCAAACGTCACCCGACAAGTGTACACACCCGTTTGTCTTTCTACAAGCGTANGGGGGGGGGGGTGATAGATATGTAAGGAGGTGAGCCTGGAAAGGTCCAGCACATGGCTACGCGCATTTGTAATTTGTAGAAATAAGTAAAAATTCTCCTAGAAATTTCATTGCAGATATTCCAGGCAAATTTTAAGGATGAGATTTTCACAGAGAAATCACAACGCTTTTCAAGAGCCACCCCCCCCAAATTGTTTGAAACATAACGTTTACCAAGGTTTTTAATCATAAATATCAGATCATTATCTCAAAATATGTATTCGTCCAAATTTAAAAGGTTATTTTATTACAACATTTGGTTCCAACTCAAGTGTTTATTGAACTCACAGGCGTGGCGTGCTGCACTTTATTTGAAATCCAACACTTGTTTCGTTTGCGGAGATTGTTAAAATTACAACTATTTAAATTTTTAAATTTTATCTGATAAATTAATATTTAAATACGATCAAAATAACTTAATGAATTTAAAAATAATATTTTTACTACATTCTAGTTAAATAATTATTACCATTATTATAATATAATTATAAATATTAATTATTATTTAAAACTAAGATATTACAACTATAAAATTCTTATAACCATTTTAATTCGTATTTGAGAAGTCATTTTTTTTAAATCCAATGTCATACTTTTTTCCAGACTATTATTTTAAATCACAGCGATAAAGGATGTCATGTGCTGGAACCGTAGACAATAATCTTAACTTCTTGAACGTCCTTAATTAGATAATGTCCTCAAGCTGCGTGGCAAAAGGAGGCTGGCCACAGCGGTCGGGCAACAGAATCTCAAGAGTTACGTGACCCAGACTCACCGTAACTTAACCTGTTAACTTTATTCCGGGGCTTGCAGCGGGCCTGCCAGAAAGGAAGCACAGCCCGTCTTGAGAAGACCTGTTTGAATGGTGTGGTGGTGGTGGTGTAGGCGGGGCTCAGGGGATCGCTCGCCGTAGTTATGGACAGCCACGTGTGCGCGACAAAGGAGACGCCCTGCCGACTGTTCCAGGCGGGAGAGACCTGCACAAGTGCTGACGTCCCTCCCCCTCGCGCTACAATCCCTTAGCCTTTTGTCAGCAGGCGTCTCTCCTCGCCGCGCCGACTGGATCAAGTTCACAAAGCCCTTGCACCTCCCTCCTCCACCACCGACGCTCCAGTGCTGCTCATTCCAACTAGCGAGGGAAGTTCCGCAGTTACCCCCCGGACACATACACAGGCGTTCACTGACCGCAGATAGCTGATGTCTCCAGCAGCCCGTGGGGGTTGCCTAGCCCCCCACATCCCCTGAAGCACAGCTTAGCTACGGCTGGATCAGTATTTTCACGACAGCTTGATGAGTCAAGTGATTTTATTAAGAAATGTCAATTACTGAGTTACAACAGATTTGTTGATGAAGATTCGATCAATGAACAATTTCTTTCACGTACCGAATTGCCCCCTACTTCAACCAGAGCAGATGTGTATAATAACATATCCAGCAGCTCGGGACGAAATGGTACGTCTTGGGAAAATTGTCTTTGTTTTTGTACAGATGGTGCACTAGCAATAACGAGAAGATTCGAAGGATTTGTTGCAAGAGCGAAACGAGATATTCCGAGTCTGGGTTCAACACATTGCTTCACNGGGGGGGGGGGGCGAAGATTGTTCCAACAGAACTTAGAAGTGTTTTAGATTCAGTTGTTAACATGGCAAATTTGGTTAATTCTAGGGCTCATACGACAAGACATCTCTAATAAATGTGCTATGAAGCGGGATCTTAACATGACACTTTGGTTCTTCATACTGAGATTCGCTGGCTATCAACAGGTGAAGTCCTGGAGAGATTTTTTGAGCTGAGAAAAGAGCTGATAGGTATGTTAAGCGTCGGAAAACCAGACTTTGCAACCCAGTTGAACGACGAGGATTGGTGTGCTAAGGCTGATATTTTTCGCCATTTAAATCACCTTAATAAGAGCATGCAAGAAAAACAGGAAAACGTGCATATATCAAGCGATAAGCATCAATTTATAATGTGGAAACTAAATGTTAAAAAGAACTATCTTAAGAGGTTTCCTCTGCCTTTCGAGATAGATCCACGCAGGGAACATCCTAACTCATTTTAAATCACATCATGGCTCTTTATAATAACATGGTACAATTATTCACCCTCCATCACTGCAGACAAGTACGAAAGGGTGCGCAATTCTTATGCTGTGTCCCAGACTCCACCACAAACCTTTCTCTGGATAAAGACGAGCAGCTCGCAGAACAACATTCAGACCGAATACTTCAAATAAAATATGGCAATTACCACTTCTCAAGTTTTGGATGTTAGCGAAGATAGAGAACCAGTAATAACAGTGCAAGCAGTTAATACCCAGTAGCATTTTTCAACCACCTACTTGCGTGAGTTGGACTTTTCGACACTAACAAGCATAAAAACCCAGAAGCGCGAGAGACTTATCTCAGTTGAATAGGAAATGCGTGTTCAATTCCACAAGGAATTGTACTTTTCTGTAAGAAGTGGCAAGCATAAGTTTCTGATTAATAACGCAAATATTTTGTTGTAAGATGAAAGACAATACATCCCCTGTAAAATAAGTTTAAGTTATTGAATATCAATCTCTCATTCATTTTTAAAAATAAATATCGAGTGAAATTATTTTCGTTACTTTGACCTGCTCTACACAGTCGCTTTCCGTGTACTTTTAGTAGCGTGTCACCTGTTTCACTGTCAATGAAGTCTGCCGCNATCGAGTGAAATTATTTTCGTTACTTTGACCTGCTCTACACAGTCGCTTTCCGTGTACTTTTAGTAGCGTGTCACCAGTTTCACTGTCAATGAAGTCTGCCACCTGTTAGAGAACCATTAATTTACACTTACCTTGAGTTAACCATCATATGTAAAAAGTTGCAATGGATTCCGATACTTTAAATAGAGATCAGATAGGGGCTATAGGGAGGATGGTCATAACTTTTACCACAAACATTTTTACAACTTTTCCACACTTCTACCTGCTGTGTCTGTTAAAGAATTATAATGCATAATATTGGCACATACATTTTCCTGTGGATCTCAGCTACACTGTTGTTTTTGGCTAACAAAAAATGGGAAACAACACCAACTTCACAATTTTGCGGGATTCTTTATTGTGGCGCTCATTAAAAATTTTTTACATTTCAGAAAAATCATAAGACTTTGGTGTCTGAAGGGGGGTGTGGGGGGTAAATGGAGTGAGGTGAGCTGGGCTAAGGGTGGGGTGGGGGTCCATGTCCGCTGATCATCAGCGAACCCCCAAAAGTTTTCAAATGGTTCGAAAATTGCCTTTCGGGGGCTCGTTTTTGCAAATGGGGGGTTCAGTGCTTTTTGAGGGAAAAACGGTAAATTTTAAGGGAAAAGGGACATTCGGGAAAATTTTTAAGGAATTTCTAGGGATTTTAAGGAAAAAACGAGAAATTCTGATGGGAAACGGGAAAATTCGTTACGTCATTTCAAGATGGAAGCCGGATCCTGGATCCTGGATCCTTGTGCATGATGCATTTTCCACAACCAACATGATGACAATATTACTGATTTTCATGTTCGTTAGTATGCATACACGATATCNCATGATGCATTTTCCACAACCAACATGATGACAATATTACTGATTTTCATGTTCGTTAGTATGCATACACGATATATTACCTTACTAATATTATAAATGCGAAAGTCTGTGTGTGTGGTGTGTGTATGTTTGTTACCACTTAGCTCTATAAAGGCTGAACGTATTTTGATGAAATTTTGTATGCAGGTACGTAAGGTCCTNCATGATGCATTTTCCACAACCAACATGATGACAATATTACTGATTTTCATGTTCGTTAGTATGCATACACGATATCTTACCTTACTAATATTATAAATGCGAAAGTCTGTGTGTGTGGTGTGTATATGTTTGTTACCACTTAGCTCTATAAAGGCTGAACGTATTTTGATGAAATTTTGTATGCAGGTACGTAAGGTCCTNTATGTTTGTTACCACTTAGCTCTATAAAGGCTGAACGTATTTTGATGAAATTTTGTATGCAGGTACGTAAGGTCCTGGAATAGAACATAGGATACTTTTTTATACCAGTAAATTGTACGGGTCAGGTGGAATAACAACAAAGCGTAATTCGGCAACGGCTGGGAACGTGACCGAACTCAGCTCCATAACGGCTGAACGGATTTTGATGAATTTTGGTAAGTAGGTACTTTAGGTCCTAGAATAGGACATGGGAAACTTTTTATCACGGAAAATTGTACGGTTCCTGAGGAATAACAACAAAACGTAATTCTGCAACGGCTGGGATCTTGACTGACATTTTTTTTCCTCTGGTGTCCGAGTTTATCAGGCCGNAACAAAACGTAATTCTGCAACGGCTGGGATCTTGACTGACATTTTTTTTCCTCTGGTGTCCGAGTTTATCAGGCCTCCCAAGAACCTCTGAAATGGCTTAACGACTGCTATAAATCGATAACAACCGGGACCGAATATTTAACGTGCCCTCCAATGCCCGGAAGAACTCAGATGTTATGCCACTAAACGGTCACCCATACAAATGAGTGCTGCTGGGAACATTGCTTATCTTTTGTGATCGATTAAGATCCCTCAGNCACTAAACGGTCACCCATACAAATGAGTGCTGCTGGGAACATTGCTTATCTTTTGTGATCGATTAAGATCCCTCAGCAAAGCGCAAAAAGTAGCACCTAGGTACACTTATTTTTAAAGCTACAACTTAATGAAACCCACGTTTTGATTTTCATACATCGAAAGCGGAAATGTGGCAACTACGCGATAGTTGCACAGATACACTCCAAAAACAATACCCTACTTCTTGGCTATCGGGAAAAAAATATATCCATCCTTTTGGGTTGCCGTAATCAGTTAAAAACCTAGACCAATATAGTATTATTTTATAATTCTGTTTTCACATAATTAAATTGTCTTTTCCCAATTTATTTTTTAGCGTATCCCTGTAAAACTCAGTTGTACCCGGGCGAAGCCGGGCCGATTCGCTAGTCTGAAATGTTTCATAAGCCTGGTTGTGTACATACACTTTTGAAAGAGAACATTAAGAATGAGTTTATTTCAAACATTATATTAAGCACTTTTGATGGATACGTGTTTGCCTGGATAGTGTGAAACTCGATGAAAGTATGCAAAATTTATTGAAATTTGTTGCTGGTTGAAATCTAATTATTTTATAGAACTTTTTGGGTTTGCTACCCTTACGTATGAAATAAAATAAAAATTTCTCTGTTCTATAACCCTAAAACTCATCTTTCTAAGGTCTTAATATGTGAAGTTTAAATAGTTTTACAATGTTTGTAATGCAGGCAAAATGCTATACACAATAAATGATGTGAGTGTCGCCTCGCAGAGGGTATTACAAAATCCACGGACGTAAACTGAAGAAGAAGAAGAAGAAGAAGAAGAAGAAGAAGGAGAAGGAAAAAAAACGTCAAAGAAGTTTTCGTTTACATACAAATAATCACAATGAAGTATAAATTACTGGAATTTTTCGCAGGAATTGTTGGGTCTTGCCCCGATCGATGTGTACTGCAGGTTGTGTACTGCTGTAGGTCTGGTGTGTTCTGATGTAGCTTCAATTTGTAGGTACCGTCATTTTCACGCGACCTGCCACTCATATGNGCTGTAGGTCTGGTGTGTTCTGATGTAGCTTCAATTTGTAGGTACCGTCATTTTCACGCGACCTGCCACTCATATGCGACTCACTTTACATTTCATGAACACGTGTGCTATGCATCGGTGCCCCTGCAGTGCGATAACAGTATCAATTGAGGTGTGTATTGACGCATTCTGCGTCCCTATATTTTATTCGTCAGAACACACGCTCTGGCGAAGCTCGCTGCCGGACGACCGCAATAAGGATTAANTAAATTGGACCTAGAGACAACAGTGTCGACGTATTTATACGCTCTATCACTGAGGGCTAGCATCAAGTGCTGGCGCCTCACGCCACAGAGCAGAATCAATACCTACTTCCAAACTTCAGCATTTGGCAGGTAACAGTATAAACCACCTGCAAGGTATTACAATAATTTATTTGAAGTTTAGTCATGTGGTTCTTAGAAATGATCGAGTTAAAGGTAATAACTAGGGACCCGGAAATTTTGCGAATTCATTGTAGGATAAGTTAAACTTCAATCACATGTACATTTCAGTTTCTGTTTTCTGTTGGACCACAGCACGCAAGATCCGGCCCGGACGACTTTCAGCATATAACGAACCTACAAGGGAAACAAGGACCAAATGCCTTGNCACAGCACGCAAGATCCGGCCCGGACGACTTTCAGCATATAACGAACCTACAAGGGAAACAAGGACCAAATGCCTTGCTACCTGGTCTGAGGTTAACCTGGAGAAACATCCAATGAACAACTAGCTGAGGTTCGGGCACACATAGTGTCATGGTGCCGAGCTGGTTGCCAAGTGAATCCGCGAAATTACCGGGTCTCTAGTAATACCACAAAAATATTGTTTAGTTAAGTTTAAATTGATAATAAGAAATCTTTAGTTGAAGAAAGCATATGGTTCCCGTCACGAAATTTAATGCATTTGGAAAATTGTAAAAATCATTTATTTCCAAACAATATAAAACGACTGTAAAATTTTCTGCAGTACCTAGTTGTAGACAGTAATTCAATTTCACGTAATTTACTCAGCATTCCATCTAAAACTACCTCTGTTATAAGTACACTGAACAAGTGTTTTAGCATTAAGCTCCTTTTACGAAACTCACCACAATCTATATCTCATTTACGAGTCCAGCTTTTTTTTTTTTCGTGACGAATGTAAAAATGTACTTTGTCGGTGATTCATGTTCTTGATGTACATCATAGTAATATAAGAATAGTGGATGGGACTTATATGGTATGATAATCGTGTCCGTGTGTGTGCATTTTAAGAGGGCTGATATGGTATCATATTGAACCACCGGTGTCTGGCATTTCAACAGCACTCTCACTACACTGTATCGCCAAGAGCGGGTAGTCACGATGTAGTGGCAAGTAGTTGAACCACTTGAGCAAAGCGACTAGGATAGCAGACAGTACTATGCTAACGCTCTTATCTTATCACTCTTCCTTAAGAGGATAGTTTCTCTTCCTTGGATAGGTTTACATTTAAACTTAATGGTTAATGTTTACTTTTGAGAAATCGGGCTCTTTTGGGTATAGGACCATCTTTAGGTAGTAATTTTGAAATATTTATTCTTTAGTTGTAGTTAGTTACTGAAGAGGTTTGGGCGGCTCTGAATATCGAGGTATTGAGAGCCGACGAGGGTGAAGCAAGTAGAGAATGGAGCAGCGCTAAAATAAAAGGGCGGGGGAAACGGGAAATTCCCGAGAAAACCCGCCGACCAGCGGCTACGTCCGGCACGATTCCAACCTGCAAAAATCTACGGAAGACCCCGCCGGGAATATAACCCGGTTCGCCTTGGTAGAGGGCGAGTAGTCTAATCACTATACGACCGCAGCTCCTTTAGTTATAGTTTCTGTTTGTGTAATCGTAATGGGAAACGTAAAATAATAATAGTTTTAGTTCTGTTGTCTCACATGAGCGAAAAAACCTTTTATTTTTATGGTTAAGTCTGCAGAAATACGTTCCAGATGGCGTGGATCTATGTAATTTCTACTCATCCCCCATACTGCACGCTAAGAGCTGATAAGTGGAAAAAAGTGCGACGAAGTGTCTGTTCCCTTGATTTGGGCGTACCCATCCACTGATTGGCTGCGCGAAGCTATGGAAATGGGCCTCACGCCTCATTGGATATTATGTGCTGCGAAGGATTCCCTAGTAGCTGAGCTACCGGCTGGCAAGTACACTAAAAGGTGCTGATTGGCAAACGTCGTTGCGACAAGTTTGATACCTGCCAAATGCTGAAGTTTGGAAGTANGCTACCTGGTCTGAGGTTAACCTGGAGAAACATCCAATGAACAACTAGCTGAGGTTCGGGCACACATAGTGTCATTGTGCCGAGCTGGTTGCCAAGTGAATCCGCGAAATTTCCGGGTCTCTAGTAATACCACAAAAATATTGTTTAGTTAAGTTTAAATTGATAATAAGAAATCTTTAGTTGAAGAAAGCATATGGTTCCCGTCACGAAATTTAATGCATTTGGAAAATTGTAAAAATCATTTATTTCCAAACAATATAAAACGACTGTAAAATTTTCTGCAGTACCTAGTTGTAGACAGTAATTCAATTTCACATAATTTACTCAGCATTCCATCTAAAACTACTTCTGTTATAAGTACACTGAACAAGTGTTTCAGCATTAAGCTCCTTACGAAACTCACCACAATCTATATCTCATTTACGAGTCCAGCTTTTTTTTTTTTTCGTGACGAATGTAAAAATGTACTTTGTCGGTGATTCATGTTCTTGATGTACATCATGGTAATATAAGAATAGTGGATGGGACTTATATGGTATGATAATCGTGTCTGTGTGTGTGCATTTTAAGAGGGCTGATATGGTATCATATTGAACCACCGGTGTCTGGCATTTCAACAGCACTCTCACTACACTGTATCGCCAAGAGCGGGTAGTCACGATGTAGTGGCAAGTAGTTGAACCACTTGAGCAAAGCGACTAGTATAGCAGACAGTATCATGCTAACACTCTTATCTTATCACTCTTCCTTAAGAGGATAGTTTCTCTTCCTTGGATAGGTTTACATTTAAACTTAATGGTTAATGTTTACTTTTGAGAAATCGGGCTCTTTTGGGTATAGGACCATCTTTAGGTAGTAATTTTGAAATATTTATTCTTTAGTTGTAGTTAGTTACTGAAGAGGTTTGGGCGGCTCTGAATATCGAGGTATTGAGAGCCGACGAGGGTGAAGCAAGTAGAGAATGGAGCAGCGCTAAAATAAAAGGGCGGGGGAAACGGGAAATTCCCGAGAAAACCCGCCGACCAGCGGCTACGTCCGGCACGATTCCAACCTGCAAAAATCTACGGAAGACCCCGCCGGGAATATAACCCGGTTCGCCTTGGTAGAGGGCGAGTAGTCTAATCACTATACGACCGCAGCTCCTTTAGTTATAGTTTCTGTTTGTGTAATCGTAATGGGAAACGTAAAATAATAATAGTTTTAGTTCTGTTGTCTTACATGAGCGAAAAAACCTTTTATTTTTATGGTTAAGTCTGCAGAAATACGTTCCAGATGGCGTGGATCTATGTAATTTCTACTCATCCCCCATACTGCACGCTAAGAGCTGATAAGTGGAAAAAAGTGCGACGAAGTGTCTGTTCCCTTGATTTGGGCGTACCCATCCACTGATTGGCTGCGCGAAGCTATGGAAATGGGCCTCACGCCTCATTGGATATTATGTGCTGCGAAGGATTCCCTAGTAGCTGAGCTACCGGCTGGCAAGTACACTAAAAGGTGCTGATTGGCAAACGTCGTTGCGACAAGTTTGATACCTGCCAAATGCTGAAGTTTGGAAGTAGGTATTGATTCTGCTCTGCGGCATGAGGCGCCAGCATTTGATGCTAGCCCTCAGTGATAGGGCGTAGGAATACGTCGACACTGTTGTCCCTAGGTCCAATTTACTAATAAATTACACTTTAT
>NQII01000011.1:1774829-1807076 GCA_002778355.1 Clitarchus hookeri
GCGACTGACTGACTGACTCGTTCATCGCACTGGTTTCGTCCGGCTCCGACCCGGACGCCTCGCTTCAGGTCCCCCGACTGACTGCCTCGATGTCTCTCAACTGACTGACCCGTTGCTCCCCCCTTCACATGGTTTTGTAGCGTCCATCACCATATTCAACTTCCCCCATCTCTGCACGTATTCCGGAGTGCTTGTCATCCCCCCGGGTCATAAAACACGTGGCCGCTGCTCGTGTGGTCCTAAGCCGGCCTGGCGTCGTCCCTTGGTTCTGGCCTGAAAGTTTATTGTCCCATTCTGCACGCACTTCCGCTAAAAGCTCTCATGGCTTATTGCGGTACAAGCCCGGGACAGACGCAGCTGGTGGTGGGATTTCTGTGTCCCTTGGGCAGCTGCAAAATGCCGCTGTGTCCGCGCCCTGGTGCCTTCCGTTGTCTCCGGATGTCGTCTGCACGTGCAGGANCTCCTGGAGTCACTCTGCCGGCACGTCCACAAAACCTTTAATCCTTATTGCGGTCGTCTGCCTGCGAGCTTCACCAGAGCATGTGTTCTGACGAATAAAATATAGGGACGCAGAATGCATCAAGTTGCTGGCAAGTTAAGTCGTCATGCTGGTGTCAGCAGGTCTAGTTCGTTGCAGGAGAAGCTGTTTGAATTCTGAAATTTGAAGTATTCCGTGTTGCAAGCTGGCGCTCGGTACAGTCTCGACCAGAATGGCATGCCTATGTCGAGGAGTCTCGAACAACTCTAACTGCTTCTGTATAAATCTTAGGATAACACAATTAACTTCCTAGCACAGCACAGAGGTGGTTCTGTCAATAAAGTAAACAACTAAACAAGAACATTTCATAACGTAAAAGGCAGTCATTTAATTTGACTGTTCCTGAACGATGGGAATATTACTTTACATTTATAGTCTATTCTCAGTTTCTTCACACTTTTTGAAACAAACCTTTGAAAAAACACCCCATTTATGACATGTTTGGTTGCTTGCTAAATATGTCATGTATCACATGCGTCTGGTAACATTAAATTGCCCAATATTTGGTTAAATTAAAATTTACAAATGTTTTATCTAAATATTAGAATATGTAACACAACTAACATGAAAAAAATGGAGAGAAAATAGTCGTGTTTGTAATGTCTAGTAAGTAATAGTTCTTATGCAAAATATTACTACACTGATTGCGCACGAATGCGGTACGTTAGCCATCTGGTGTAATTTTGTAAGCATTTTTTGGCTTGAGGAAGAGGAATATCCTGAAAGTAGAACTTAATATTTCACCTTGTTTCTCTTTTCACGTAATTTATGTTTATAAATGTGTTTAATATGTTGCTACCGATGTTAGAAACCTTATAACAAATACCGAATACACTGTCTGTTTTTTTATGGAATTGATGCATGCCGCATTGTTAGAAGCGCTGCTGACCACTCCCCCCCCCAACACCACCTCGTCNTGTCGCGGGATACGTGCTGCTAGGCCGGGTTGGCCCGAGAGGGCGGACAAGCAGTTAATGCGTGCCGAGGTGATGCCGAGGTAAGCTAGCAATTCACCCACAAAGGAATTATGACACGTGCCAAGGAGGGCAGCGGTTAGAATATCGCCGACCCAACCTGAAGGTAAGATACACGAGAAAACAGCTGACAGTGTTTGGCAGTTGGCTTCAGTTACCCTCCCCCCTCCTTAACAAAACGTGAGAGAACATGGACACACGTGCCAAGGAAATGCAGATGTAAGCTAGAGTGTCACCAACACACCGCTAGTTAGACAAACAAGAAGAGCTGACATTGTTTGGCCATACGGACGCAGGCCACCCCCTCCCTCACCCCAAACGAGTGAAGCACGTGTAAGGATCTGGGGGGGAGGGAAGAGAGGTTAAAAGCCAACTTGCGGGACAAGGAGGGGATCAGTCGGAACCAGTAATACCCCACGCCGGAAGGCGACGAACGTCGGGTGGGAGCTCGCCAGGAGCAACACGTCGTGGGTCAGTCGAGTCAGTCGTATCACCACGCCGGGATGCGAGGCAGTCGAATGAGTCAGTCAGACGAGGCCGGGGATCGGACCCCAGCAGAATCAGTGATGTAGAGGAAGCTGGAAGGCGTCGGTCGGGTGGGGGCTCACCAGGAGCACCACATCGGGACGTGGAGTGCGATATCGAGAACGGGAGTCGAGTGGTGGCCTCACGAGGGGCACCACGCCGAGAGAAGAGTCAGTCATATTGTGCAACCAGTCGTGGAGAGCCGTCAACGAGAACAAGCCAACCAAGGGCCTGTGTAAGGCCGCCCAACTTACCCAACTTACTAGACCTCAACCTACCACCAGATCACCCAGAACTTCCAATACAGCTAATTATCAGCGTCCGTCACTCAAGGAACATTTCCCCGACGCCTAGTGTTCCCCCAAGATGTCAGAAGCAGTTAGCACGAGTACTGTAATCTGCCCTTAAGGCTCCCAACTCGCAAGGTACCATCTCGGAGTTAAATATAAAAGTGTATTCTTTTAAAACAAATATAACACAGTCAACTGAAACACCGAATGACTACAGTTATTGTTTACTACCCCTATTCAGCATTCAAGACACCCATAGTCTGTGCCTGGTAAAGGTAACTCGTACCCTATGACCCTCCCTGTCTATCGTATCACAGGGAGGCGAATAGCTTCAGAATCTTCATTGGCAATACTTCGTACGAGTCGCTTGATGACATGGCAGGATTTTACATATCGTACTCCTTCTTAAAGAGTTTTCACCTGATTCATTAGTTATTATATGACAGGAACTGATTTTTTCTTTAGTTTCTTCCTAGTTTCACAGCATGAGCAAATTTTGACAATATATGCAGTTTCATACAAGTTCCATCATTTTCGCTAGTAAAAACTAGTCTCCAGTATGTCTATCGTGTTTTTGACCCGATACGAATTTGCTTTCAAGTCGAAAGAATTTAGCTGACCAATTTCAGTTGATTTTGCCTGCAAACCAGTGTAAATAACTTAGCGGAAGTTGCGAAACCGGCGATTAATTAAGTACCTGTATTAATCCGACTGCACGATACGTTCTGCATTTTAATCTGCATTTACGTGTATGAACCACTGGTCACCAGTTCGCAGAATTGATTTTTCAATGGGAAGAATTTTGTTACCTGAATTTCTAACTTTCTCGGCGCCACATTTCTACAAACATTTTTTTGTATAATGTTAATGAATGTCCTGTGGATTGCAGGTAATAATGGTTTACAACAAAACGCAAAATGTTTTTAATTTATACACACTTGTTCTCTTCCTTAAAATTTAAATGTAGCCCCTCCTTGACTGGAATTCAAACTATTTTCATGGATTTCATATTTTATCTATACGATGTAATCTTTCATGATATTACCTCCATGACCGCTGCAGAGGGATATTAGTTAATACATTAAAACACTTCACAAGGGCACGTGATTTAAAAAAACAATTTTTTAATTTTATTTTTAAGTTTTAATCATAACCGAGACTAGACGGAAGTAAGAATGAGCTTAGGGATGTGCTATAAGGGTAAACATCTCATATATAAATTCATGAGCAGTAAATAGATTTTCTGTTAACACTATGAGTGTTGCCGATGAAATATTAGGTTGCATGGATTTAATTGAGTTGTATGGAGTTTACCATAACATTACGACATCCACATTATTTGAAGACACGGGTGAAATAATATTACTTCGCCATAAGGTTCTCTGCACCGTAATATTACATCAGCAGCACTCAAAGCGTAAATTAACGAGAACAGAACGGATAGATTGTATATTATTCTAATTTGGAATTAATATTTTATTGGGACCCTTTCAATTTGCCACAACATTGGCAGAACGTCTGTCAGTAATGAATACTCTACAGTACAGTGTTTTTTCTGTGCGTGGGGTTCAGACCCTTTGGACCCTTCTCTTGGGTACGTGCCTTGTTGTATCAGTAAGTATGCACCTACCAAAGGTTGTGAACTCATACTTGGGTTGTGCAACAAAAATTACTATAGTAGCGCCGGTGTAACTTAGGACTTGGAAGATCTGCCAATGTCGGGCCACTTCTCCCCGGGAAAAGTATAATTTGGACGACGGTGGTACGGTGGGTGGGAGGTAGTGCCTGCAGATTCGTCTGCCCACCCGCCAGCTGACTGTGGTCGGTGCTTTGCAAGTAGTTCTGTCTCTCTCTTTCACTTGGGTAGGCGGAGCCAAGTCCGTTCTTAGGTCGGCGCGACTATAGCGCTCGTTCACCACAAGGTTCCAGCGATGGCTATACAACCTGTTTCTAAAACACGGCGACAAACGTCGGCAGTATATTCTTGACGAGAAAAAGACTACAATGTAAGTACGACTTTTCTCGTCAATTGATTATTAGAGACCCGGAAATTTCACGAATTCATTTGAAGACAAACTAGACTCCAAGACATGTACATTTGACTTTACTTTACTATTGGGTCCCATTTTGTAAGACACGCCCTGGACGATTTTTAGCCAATAACTAACCAGCCAGAAAATAAGGACCGAATCCTTTGCTACCTGGTCTGGGGTAAACCTGGAGCATCAACCAATGAACAACTAATTGAGGCTCCGGTACACAAATTACTGTAGAGTCTAGCTTGTTGCCAAGTGAATCCGCGACATTTCCGGGTATCTAGTTATTATTAAGGGACCTGTGTGCCCCTGAAAAATCCTCATATCAAATTGTTTTACTCAATATTGTGGTTTGCCTACCTTCTGTTTTGAACGTTCAAAATTAATTTTCTCCCAAACGGTTCACCTATAAGTGTTCCGTAAAGTCGTCATTTTTTTTTGTTAATTTACACACGCTGATTTACAAGTTGTCATAAAAAATTGCTTAGAATGCAGTGACACAAAATTTGATGTAAACATCAACATCAACACCAACACTCATTTACAAAATGAATCTTTATCACAAGTGGTTTCTGATATTTTCAACTAAACGCATTTTAAAACTCAAATTTTGGAGGCGCATAGCTTTAGGGGATAAGCTGTACATTAACCTTCGTCTTACATTTTCGTAAGGAATTACCTGCCGACGTTTGTTTCCATGATTTAGAAACACGTGGTATAAAGCATGTTCCACGAACAAGTGCACTTTTTTTCTTGACAATTCTGATGGCAGTCGTGCTTAAAGTTGTTTTTATGGACACAGCGTTGACTCTCCACACCTCAGATTATGTTTACTTAAATTCACACAACNACGTTCTGCATTTTAATCTGCATTTACGTGTATGAACCACTGGTCACCAGTTCGCAGAATTGATTTTTCAATGGGGAGAATTTTGTTACCTGAATTTCTAACTTTCTCGGCGCCACATTTCTACAAACATTTTTTTTGTATAATGTTAGTGAATGTCCTGTGGATTGCAGGTAATAATGGTTTACAACAAAACGCAAAATGTTTTTAATTTATACACACTTGTTCTCTTCCTTAAAATTTAAATGTAGCCCCTCCTTGACTGGAATTCAAACTATTTTCATGGATTTCATATTTTATCTATACGATGTAATCTTTCATGATATTACCTCCATGACCGCTGCAGAGGGATATTAGTTAATACATTAAAACACTTCACAAGGGCACGTGATTTAAAAAAACAATTTTTTAATTTTATTTTTAAGTTTTAATCATAACCGAGACTAGACGGAAGTAAGAATGAGCTTAGGGATGTGCTATAAGGGTAAACATCTCATATATAAATTCATGAGCAGTAAATAGATTTTCTGTTAACACTATGAGTGTTGCCGATGAAATATTAGGTTGCATGGATTTAATTGAGTTGTATGGAGTTTACCATAACATTACGACATCCACATTATTTGAAGACACGGGTGAAATAATATTACTTCGCCATAAGGTTCTCTGCACCGTAATATTACATCAGCAGCACTCAAAGCGTAAATTAACGAGAACAGAACGGATAGATTGTATATTATTCTAATTTGGAATTAATATTTTATTGGGACCCTTTCAATTTGCCACAACATTGGCAGAACGTCTGTCGGTAATGAATACTCTACAGTACAGTGTTTTTTCTGTGCGTGGGGTTCAGACCCTTTGGACCCTTCTCTTGGGTACGTGCCTTGTTGTATCAGTAAGTATGCACCTACCAAAGGTTGTGAACTCATACTTGGGTTGTGCAACAAAAATTACTATAGTAGCGCCGGTGTAACTTAGGACTTGGAAGATCTGCCAATGTCGGGCCACTTCTCCCCGGGAAAAGTATAATTTGGACGACGGTGGTACGGTGGGTGGGAGGTAGTGCCTGCAGATTCGTCTGCCCACCCGCCAGCTGACTGTGGTCGGTGCTTTGCAAGTAGTTCTGTCTCTCTCTTTCACTTGGGTAGGCGGAGCCAAGTCCGTTCTTAGGTCGGCGCGACTATAGCGCTCGTTCACCACAAGGTTCCAGCGATGGCTATACAACCTGTTTCTAAAACACGGCGACAAACGTCGGCAGTATATTCTTGACGAGAAAAAGACTACAATGTAAGTACGACTTTTCTCGTCAATTGATTATTAGAGACCCGGAAATTTCACGAATTCATTTGAAGACAAACTAGACTCCAAGACCTGTACATTTGACTTTACTTTACTATTGGGTCCCATTTTGTAAGACACGCCCTGGACGATTTTTAGCCAATAACTAACCAGCCAGAAAATAAGGACCGAATCCTTTGCTACCTGGTCTGGGGTAAACCTGGAGCATCAACCAATGAACAACTAATTGATGCTCCGGTACACAAATTACTGTAGAGTCTAGCTTGTTGCCAAGTGAATCCGCGACATTTCCGGGTATCTAGTTATTATTAAGGGACCTGTGTGCCCCTGAAAAATCCTCATATCAAATTGTTTTACTCAATATTGTGGTTTGCCTACCTTCTGTTTTGAACGTTCAAAATTAATTTTCTCCCAAACGGTTCACCTATAAGTGTTCCGTAAAGTCGTCATTTTTTTTTGTTAATTTACACACGCTGATTTACAAGTTGTCATAAAAAATTGCTTAGAATGCAGTGACACAAAATTTGATGTAAACATCAACATCAACACCAACACTCATTTACAAAATTAATCTTTATCACAAGTGGTTTCTGATATTTTCAACTAAACGCATTTTAAAACTCAAATGTTGGAGGCGCATAGCTTTAGGGGATAAGCTGTACATTAACCTTCGTCTTACATTTTCGTAAGGAATTGCCTGCCGACGTTTGTTTCCATGATTTAGAAACACGTGGTATAAAGTATGTTCCACGAACAAGTGCACTTTTTTTTTGACAATTCTGATGGCAGTCGTGCTTAAAGTTGTTTTTATGGACACAGCGTTGACTCTCCACACCTCAGATTATGTTTACTTAAATTCACACAACTTAACTGTCATCCTGTCCAGTATGTCAATAGAAAATATTTTGCCATGAAATAACTTCAGAACTGTTGAAAATGTGCACTTGTTTGTGAAACAGACTATACCTTCAGAACTGACAAATAAAGTGTAGGGCCTACTCATTCGTGGAATAGACCATAGAGGACGAGTCGCTGCAATCGCGGCGCGGAGCTGGGAGCCCCGCGGCAATGGTTCCCTAGGGTGCCGCAACGCCGCGCTACAGTCGTTTCGTAACGACTCCTAGTAAATTACACCTTCGCCCGCTCGCGATACATCGCCTGTCAATGTCCGCGCTGGAGTGATGGCCCGGCCCAGCGCTGCCAAAACTCTCGCGTTTAATTTCCCGCGCTAAGCAACAAAATCTATCGTTCTGGACAAAATACCCTGTCTACGTCCACCCATCTACATAATTATACGTATTGTGTTTCCTTTAATGTATAATTTAATTTAAATTAAGAAATATCTGCAGACATACGGGATGTTTCTCAAATACATTGACAAGCTCCGCATGCTTATTCCTCACGAAAAAAATAAGGCGAAAACATAATACGACTTACCGTGTAGAGTGCATCCCTATGGCGGTACGCTCCTTTGAAGTAAGAGCAAACAGAAGAGGTAATTGTACTTTCTACAAAATTATGTACTATCTAACCGTAAGACTCTGAAAACGATTAAATGGACAAAGTTATACTATCTGCATGATGTTAAATATCATCAAATAATTTATTCGTACCAAAATAGGAGTCGCAACCCTTATTTTGTAATAAAATTGTGTTTTACCAGTGCTTCATTACTTTTTATGTGGCATATTATGAATAAACGCGTACAAATAAGCTAAAAAAANAATTGTGTTTTACCAGTGCTTCATTACTTTTTATGTGGCATATTATGAATAAACGCGTACAAATAAGCTAAAAAAAGCCTGAATCATCATTGCACTAATCCCAACCGTTTCCTAGGAATAAATGCATAAAATACACAACCACGAAATGCCGTGGCCGGGTATGTAGGCAAAACGCAATTCATCTGAATTGATCAGAACTCGCCTGGCATACTATGCTAACATAAGATCACAAAATACCATGNATTGTGTTTTACCAGTGCTTCATTACTTTTTATGTGGCATATTATGAATAAACGCGTACAAATAAGCTAAAAAAAAGCCTGAATCATCATTGCACTAATCCCAACCGTTTCCTAGGAATAAATGCATAAAATACACAACCACGAAATGCCGTGGCCGGGCAAAACGCAATTCATCTGAATTGATCAGAACTCGCCTGGCATACTATGCTAACATAAGATCACAAAATACCATGTCGGTGGGTTAATAAATGAATTAATTGTGTGAGGTGAGCATGGATGATATCCAGGTTTCTTCAGTTAACCATTCTCATCTGAGTATACACTGCAAGTACACTTGTTCACGCGAAAATAAATTAAAATTTTTTTAATATTAATTTTCTACATAATTATATATAAGTGTATAAATAAGTAAATAAAAAATTATTTTTAACTAGCTTTATACAAAATTATGTAGAAATAAAAATGGGAATATAAAATTATTTTTAATGTCTATATTTATATACATATGCCTACAAGCATATATAATTAACGTATTGTTATGCTAATATCTGCGTGTTTTCTACGGGGCGAACGAGTATGTGGGTTTTCACAGAGTGCTCCCTTACTTTTTAACATAAANCAGGTTTCTTCAGTTAACCATTCTCATCTGAGTATACACTGCAAGTACACTTGTTCACGCGAAAATAAATTAAAAAATTTTTTATATTAATTTTCTACATAATTATATATAAGTGTATAAATAAGTAAATAAAAAATTATTTTTAACTAGCTTTATACAAAATTATGTATAAATAAAAATGGGAATATAAAATTATTTTTAATGTCTATATTTATATACATATGCCTACAAGCATATATAAATAACGTATTGTTATGTTAATATCTGCGTGTTTTCTACGGGGCGAACGAGTATGTGGGTTTTCACAGAGTGCTCCCTTACTTTTTAACATAAAAATTTTATGGTGGAAGGCCTTTTATGGGCACAAGACAAGCTCTTAGCTGAAAAAAAAAAAAAAAGAATCGCATTTATATTGAAAAAAAAAAAAGACAGTTGACGTTCTGACACCATGAGGTGAACATCGATTTGGAAGCTCTCTACCTCTATCTCTTTCTCTCTCTCTCTCTCTCTCTCAATCTCTCTCTCGTCATACTACGAAGATAAATGATGAATACGAAGGCCAGCCTTTGACCTCAACGACCACGGAGCTGCAACCTGTTTCATCGCTTCATGGTTGTCGTCAGCGCCGATTCTGTTTTCGAGTTTTCACATATGGTCAATATACTCGTTGGCATGACAGAACGGTCTGCACGAAGAGTCCTTTTGGTACGATGAAGCATTACGACATTGGTCCCATGAAATTTGTGCAAGGCGACACATTGAAAGAACATACCGAGATCTGCAAGGATTGGTCTACTGGGAGTCAGCAAATGTTGTCGGTAATACCTCTTGCTACATCGATGGATACCGATTTGACAGGCGATTATGATGAGACAGTTAATGCTAAAGACGGAAGGAGTGCGGTAGAGTCGGTTTGTGTGGAATGTACACTTGCAAGACTTCGCGTGAAGTCGACGAACTTCAAAATAAACTGTCGTCGGCTCTAAATACTGATAAGCATACGACTCATGCTACAAAAAAAAAAAGCAAATTTAATATAGAATACAAATCATAAGGTGAAGATGACCATGAAGAGAGCATTGATGAAAATTAACATGAAGATAGTGTTAGTGCTGAAGATGACGATGGTGATTTTCTCAATGCAGCGAAAATCACTTCCAAAACATTTTCTGCAACAAACGACATGAAGAATGCAGAAGACGCCAAGAATACTGGCTACCTATTTCCTGAAGACCCGAATTAACTTGTTGATATACTCAAGATGACAGTAGAGGAGAATCACTCAGAATCATACACAGCAAATCCACAAGGCAGAATAGAACGAAACAGTAGCGTTTCTAGCTTATATAAGATTTTTGGAACTATTTTCCTTGTATCCCTCCGTGGACAATATGTACAAAGTTCAAGTCATGCAATGACCAATTGAGAAGCATGGTGGCGCCTACCATGGTGCTGCATTTTTCAGTGCAAAGTCCAAGTTGTGCATCAACCTATAGCTAAGCGTGGTGGGGGCCTGCTGTAGTTCTAGGCTTTTTAATACAATTTACGCAGGAAGTGATTAAATATACCGAGTGACCTGGATGTATACTTTTTAAAGCGAGATGATTAAACAAAATGCCCACATTTCAGCTGTATAAGTAGGACTATATAAATTTATTTTATAACAGGGGGAATTTATTTTAACTTGCGGCCCACTTGCACCACACTTAACACTGCACACACAGCACTTGGCAGCGCACGCACCGCACTTAGCACTAGATGCATCACACGCACCACACTTAGCAACATGCGCACCGCTCGCACCATACTTAGCACCGCACGCACCGCAATCAGCACCGCAATCAGCATCGCACACAGAGGAGAATTGCTGATTCCTGCATGTGATGTCTCAATGTCTGCATGCTATTGCCCAGCTGCAATCACGTGACAACTTGGTGATTGGCTGGTCGGTGTCCGAACAATGTATTAATGGTGTAATACGATTGGTTCAAAGTCAATATAACGTCATAGGGCTTCCATACGCGTATATTATAAACAATGGGGGTCAGCTTAGAAGCTTAATTTGACAACGGCTAATTGAAAGGCGGATCGTCTCGGCTAGCTTCTATGCCAGACAATCCATAGCCAGTTACATTAAAGTGGAGTGGATATTGCTCACTGATGGTTTCTCGCTATCGATTTCTTCTTCGAGTGATATGTCTCCTGTTTTACGAGCTCCATCGACTTCTTCAGCTGTGATGTCTACATCACTAGCAGAATTAATCCCGCTAGTGCAGTACCATAGTTTCAGATTGCAATGGGCCATCGACTTCTTCAGCTGAGACATCTACATCACTACCAGCATCTACTGCGACCAGTGCAGCACGATAATCTACAGATGGTAAACTACCATCGATTTCTTCAGCTGCGATGCTTACGAAATTTTCAATGGAGCCAACGAACTTTTCTGCTGAGGTACCTAGAACGCCATTGCCGGCGTCACCTGCTTATTTAGCTCCAGCACCAACATCTAAAACAGATCCATCAGAGTCTTTGCCTGAACCTTTACGTCGTCATCAGTGTCACTTTTGTGATAAGGCATTTACTTTCAGCCACAATGACTGGTAACATGAGCGCTTTAATTGCGCCAAAAATCCGTTTTGCGTGTCTTATTTGCGTGACAAGTGTGGTAAGAATTTCAGCCGTAGAGACAGTTTACTTAAACATACAAAGACCTATAAAGGCGAAGTGCATTTCTCATCAATACCTCGGTACCAGGTTTGCTGCAAGCAGGTCTCGTGTGACTTCGGTACATGTCCTCAAAAGTGTAGTTACCTACATAACCCGTCTTGCACAGTGTGTCGGTGTAATAGATGTCACGATATTTTTGCACAAGGACAACGTGAGTGTAAATATCGAGATGCATAAAAGACTATAAACCTATGAAAAAAAGTTGTATATATTGAGATGAATATATAATTAAGAATATTGTAATTGTTTTGAGCCCATGAGAGACTGTTATACATTTATTGATTTTTAAAAAGTGCCTGTGAATAGAATTGTGTTTTATTTCGTATTTACTTGATTTGCCATAATATCATTAACATTTTTAAATCACAGAAATAAAATTAATTTAACTACAAAGTTTTGTGTAAAATCGTACTATATGTACAATTATATCATTAAATAAAAAATACTATTAAATTGAACAACTTGAAATTTTAAATAAAATATATATTTTAATAAATTATGCAGGTAGTCAAAGTCAAGTATCATGCATGTAGGTATACTGTTGATTGAAAAAATATTGTTTTTTTTAAATAGGAAAGAAAATTAGAGATTTTTCCTATGTCTTAAAATATGAGTGCCGTCAGCCCATCTGGCGACTGAATCGAGAAATTAACGCCACCTATGTGATGAAAATAGAATCCAACGTAGAGGGCGCCGACAGCACATCATATACATAAAAAACATAAACAAATATGGCTGCCACTCGGTGGCTAAATCGACAATTCGCCTGAACGCGATATCGATTATTAATACACTAGTGCCACCTAGGTAATGAAAACGTATGAAATCCAAGATGGCGGCCTCAGTAATGTATAAAAAAAGACAAACGAAAAAGTCAAGATGGCTTCCTACGATAGAATGTGTATTAGAGAGAGGAGGTGTCGGTGAGAGGAACCTCAGGAAAAGAAAAATTTTTGAAATAAGTTTTTTTTATTAATTTTAATAACTTTTTAATAATAATTTTTTATAATTATAATAACAAATTATTTAAAAATATTTTATACTTATATTATTTAAATAGTTTTGAAATATTTTTGTAAACATTTTTAACTAATTTTTTATATAATTTTTTTGTAAATTTGTTGGGATTTTTGGGATTTTTTGGTATTTTTTTATTTACAGTGATGTTGACAAATAACCGCCTGCAATTAAGCAGGGNTTTGAAATAAGTTTTTTTTATTAATTTTAATAACTTTTTAGTAATAATTTTTTATAATTATAATAACAAATTATTTAAAAATATTTTATACTTATATTATTTAAATAGTTTTTAAATATTTTTGTAAACATTTTTAACTAATTTTTTATATAATTTTTTTGTAAATTTTTNTAATTTTTTATATAATTTTTTTGTAAATTTTTTGGGATTTTTGGGATTTTTTGGTATTTTTTTATTTACAGTGATGTTGACAAATAACCGCCTGCAATTAAGCAGGGAGAGTATTTTTAGTGTGCAGAAAAGGGAGTTGTGGTAGCAGACCACCTCTTTCCACTATAGGAACGCGAAAAGAAATAAAATCTGTTTTGAATTTCTTTTTGCAGTAACGAAGTTTTCAGGAGTGACAGCACAGTAGGACTGGAAAGATGTACACCTGCTTCGCTAGACTCAGCTCAGCTAACCGGCGGGTAATTGCGGTCACAAGAAACAAGGCGGATTTCCGGTAATTACCTGTGGCTGTGTAGTTAGCTGTATTAGGTGTTACTCACTTTGTTGTTCAATTTTTTTTATTTTATGGCAGTTATTTTCGCAGATTATACTAGTTATGTCTACATCGTCCTGTACTACACACACTGCTAATGCTATAAAAATCAAGTGAAGAATTTAGGACCATACGATTTATTGCAAAATTGTATGAATTTTTTTGCAAAATTTGATTGGTAATTAAGTCAATCAACACATTTAAGCTATTTGTTTGTAAAACAGAGCAGAGAAAAAAGTTTAACTCGAGGCAACAAAGTACTGGACGAGAATGTTTTTGTTGGAAGTAACATTCCATACCTAGCACGGACAAGTATGTAGGCGAATAATAAGCACGAGTTGACTTTCTTTTTTCTAGTCAAACTATCTTGCGCGCATTGTGCACGTGCGGCGTAGAGCGATGAAACCAAAGCAAGCATTTCAGGAGGATATCCTAATTAAAGCTACCTGAGCGATTTCGGTTTAGGTCTATCCCCAGTTATACCTGAATTTCAGTCATAAACTACTTACGTAGAAGCTATCGGCAATTTCCGTAACAGAAAAAAGCAATTTGCCTACAGATAAGAGGTTCCAAGTTGAAATCCCGAGTAAAGCATAATTGTTTGTGCAGTCGTTAAGATGCACATTAAGTTTAGATTAGTTCGTATTCTGCCTTCACTTAGTCTCTCTCGGCGTAAATAGAGGACGTTAACACTGAGCAAATTTACTGGCAAACATGACAGTCTGGAAGTGAATTTGCAGGAAAGTCAGTTCTGTTGGCGTCTTTATTTTCAAGTACAGCCATCTTATTAGAATAAACTACATCTGATAAACTTACGTATAGGCTATTCGCGGTTAAACGAGTACTTTTGAAAGCCCTGCTCTGAATCTACTTCTCTGCCAATTTTGTATCCGTCCGCCATTCGTAAATTTAACATTGCTTTGTGATGACATGTCTGTAAGCTTGCAGCAAGCTTGCTGAGGAAACCAGCAGGTTTGAATCAAGGCGTATTCAAACAAAATAGTAACCGCGTGTCAAGCTTGAATAGTAAAACTCACTTGCTTCAAGTTCGCCTTGACAATCAGCTAGCATAATTCAAGCAACCTGCAAGATTGCCGTTGTTAGTAAGTATGTGCCACACGTGGCAGTGGATTGCCGACACATGGGACATGTACTCCATCTCTACTTCCTCCAGTGGAGCACTTCTTCCAAAAAAGCAGAAATGCCCCCCCCCCCTTCACATACAGGTGGTTAGGAATGCTGTTATTTGGGTTTGCAAAAAGAGTTGGTAACAGATTTATATTTGGGGTCCAGAATATTTTGTTTATTTTGTTTTCGAAAATGCCCCATCAATATTAAAATACATATCAACGAAACATGGTCACCCAATAAATACATTCCATTTATTATTTTTAATACCATAAAAATACCCTTCAGTTACTTCAGAGAATAACTACTTCATAACACAAATTATGAATATAGATTAAAAGAAACACCATGGGACAAACATTTTACTTATATTTTTATAACAAGCTTGGCATAACCCTTATATCTCTTTCAAGTCTTGCTCTCGAACATTTTTCCACGTTCATGAAGTGCAGACGGCGCCCCATGGTGACGTCACATGATGCACGCACACCTCCAGAAGTTCTTGTAGACAGCAGGGAGAGGAGGGCGGGAGAATTGGTAAAAGAAGCCAGAAGCCGGTCCGCGCTCAGAACTCCAGCTCGCACGCCGACAGCGGTGATGGCGAAATAGAGTACAACGGGGCACTCACGCCCAGGCAAGACACCACGTCCATGGCGTCAGCCGAAAATCCACGTAGTTTCTCATAGAACAGCAGCTCATGGCACAGGTTTTCTTAACACATGGGCTCGTGAAGATGTGACACCACCACACACACTCTTGTAATATTTGGTTTGAATAAAGCTTGAATCACACATGACATGACAAACTTAAAAACCAGGAAACAAAATTTTGGAAGTGTAAATTTCCACAAATACTATTCGTCACCAGACATCAGTATTAAAAAAAAAAACATATTTTTGAGTAAAACCTTTACTACTGGAACTTGCTTACCGTTTGGCGGTCAAGGCAGGCGATGGCTTTAATATTAAACTTGGCTTTGGAACTCACTGTCCACACAAGTGCTGTTTGATTGACTCCTGATTTCAGCCCAGTTCGGTTACCTTCAGTCATTTTACCAGTTAGAGCAGTAACGGTGACAAGTAAGTTTAAACGGCAAATTGAAATAATGCGACCGGAGTCATATGACCAACTAGCAGTCTGTACGACGTCTGTCTCAGCGGCTACAAATCATCCTTGATAGTGCATACGACTACCGCCAAGGCGGTAGTACCATCCTGGACTAGACACCTTTTTTTTATGAAAGCAAATATTATTTAGACGCAAGGATGTAATGTTGTTATGAGCCTCAAATTAAGAGCGTAGTCTCGAAACAAAATATAGAAACGACGTATGTTAAAATTACTTGGAGTTTTTTTTCACCAAATAAGTAAATAAACACAGTGGTTCTTACATTTAATTCGAAAGGTTACCAAATTACTAGATCAGTTATTGTCCTTACAATTATATAGCTACCGGACATCCTTCCATACAAAATAAATCATGTTTGTCAGTTAATTCGTCTATCGTGTATTAAGTAATATGTTCAACAACACATAATTACTGACCACCGGCTTGAGGTNTTTGTCAGTTAATTCGTCTATCGTGTATTAAGTAATATGTTCAACAACACATAATTACTGACCACCGGCTTGAGGTTGGAAGAGAGTACAAAGTCAATAAGTCAATAGGATTGATTACGTGCACAAAATATTTACTTGGGCTAGATTTACTACGACGATCTTCATCCTCACAGATGTCACGTTCAATAAATACAGCAGGACCGGACAGTTCTGTTTCTCCCCCTTATCCACGACTCGCATTATGTTTCATTCGCATTAAAGGCAAATTCCTTTTTCTGGCCCATCTATGTGTGAAACAATCTCGTAATAACTAGAGGCATGTATGATTCGCGTTATTTTTTGTAGAAATAAAAAATTTGAAATTTTATTTTCTTGCTCGACTACAGTCATTGGCTAACAGTTTTTGAGACGCACCGCGGCGGACTCTGGAACCAATTATAAAAGTTCAATAGCGGAGTGACCAATTATCTGCAACAAGTCACTCAATTAAATGATTACGTTCTGCCAGTGAACTCACTAATTTTGCTCAGGTTTTTATATGTCAGTTAAGTCTAACCCAACACCAAATAATAACGTGAGTTTTTCGAGTCTCTATTAATAACAAATTTTACGAAAAATGTCAACGATGGCTTTGGTAAACGAAGTGAAAGGGGTTGTTATTAATACAGGGCTTGTAAAATAAAATAAAGAATTATGGAACTGGCGCATGTAAAATGCAATGCCGGATGATCCTGCAAAAATTGTTGATATAATGTGATTGTAGTGACGTTGGTTGTGTAGGCTACTGAGTCGATGAAACATGATGCACGCGATAGCGCGAACTGGTAGCGTCATCTCCACACGTTATCAGTAGCGGTATGAATTCTCTTATCGCATTCAAACCCGCTGTGCACATGTATTGTGTACATAACGCACAGAATTGTTCTTTTTGGCCGGTAGTGTACACTGTGTGGCAAAATGCCACACAGTGACCGTCCCTGTGCGTGATTCGTGAACCGAGCTACTGTTCCAGTTTATGAATGGTACAGCCGATCACGTAGCCCGCAGCTGGTCGCCTGTGATTACGAACCAAGTTTTGCTTCAACTCAAGTAGAGTGCACATAAAATAGTTTATTGTTTGCAATACCCGCAACAGTAAATTAATTAGGGTGTGAAAGTGTTAACCCAGGAGGGCTCGAAAAGAGAGACCACAGCGAGGCACGTCGGTGCACGGGACTAACGATGGATACGGGAGGTCGTTCGACGCCGTTTCGACGGAGGGGGCACACTCGCCTTCACCACGGCAAATATATGTGGGGTGCCTCCCCCCCCCCTTTCGCTTTTCGACCTTCCCTGAACCAAACCCTACATAGGACGAAATTAAACTGCAAGTTTCAATGGAGCCGCGGCAAGACGCCGCCCGAGTAATAAATTATGGCGTTAAAGTTTCGGAGCGTGCAAAGGCCAACACAGCCCACCATATTTCACAGTGGAAACAATGAAGGGTGGTGGCCCGGAAAGGAAGAGGGTGGCGGAGCGAGTGTGGGGCAAGCCGCTAGCACACTGCGCAATTTGTCACATCTGCCCCCTGCGGTGAATCCCACCGTGAATGAGACGGTTTGTAGGAAGGTGGTGGGGGTTGAGGTCGAAACGGATCTGGGGGAGGGAAACGCGTCATTAACTGTAATTGCCGCATCAAGGAAATGTTTGTCGGGAATTACGACGCGCCCGGTTATTGACGAGGAAAGGTCGCCCGAGCGTCCGTCCCTTCGTCCGGAGATCCGCAACTACCACGGCCAGCCCCTTCCCCACCCTACATCTCACTGCCACCATTCCCCCGCAGACAAAATGCCCCGAAACCCCTCGTGCATTGCGGTCCACTCGCAGAGTTCCTGACCATCCCCTCCCCCTTCCACAACCAGCAGTTCCCAGCGAATGATTGCTGATGTGCGAATTCGCCTGCGATTGACTCCCAAGCACGTATTATGCATTTATCTGCACGTCGAATGGAGTTCATGCGTGCAGAAACCCCTCTGAGACTGGGTCGATGTTTGCTCCTTCTGTCACATTCCCCCACGCCTTCACAAGACGTCTTCGAAAAAATCGTTTGGAAGTGTTATGTTTTTAACTTTCCTTTTCCTAACCCTGGCAGCTGAAGGACATAAAAAATATATACTTCCAAAATAATCCAAGCTTGTTAGAGCTTCCTGTCTAAATGGAGATACACACTACATTAAACGCAATATTTCCTTGCGAAATATTTGACGTCCCGTCGTTCTCGTGACGACAGAAGCTCTGCTCGTGAACAGACAATCTATCATACAAAAAAAAAAACTCACGCATAATAAAGCGTGAGTGAGTGAAGTGATTTGGGCGGCTGTTAACAGCGGGGTCTTGAGAGCCGATGAGGGTGAAGTGAGGTGACTATGGAACAGCGCTGAAATGAAAGGGTGGGGGAAACGGTACATCCCCGAGAAAACCCGCGTACCAGCGGCATCGTACGGCACGATTCCCACTTGTGAAAATCCAGAGTGAACCAGCCGGGGATTGCACCTGGTTCGCCTTGGTGGTATGTGAGTAGTCTAGCCGTTCAGCTACCGTGGCCTCATCAAAATAAAGTCTGAACACTCATGGACTCTCTTGTGAAGATGGTTTATACTTTTTCTCAAATTCTACATCCGAAGTGATGAGTTCTTACAGCGGAGAAGACTAACAGCTTCCTTATCCATAATAAGCCTATAAGCATTTCTCACAGAGTAACAATCATTCAGATATAACTTATCAGTGATGACATCCGAGAAATTAGTGTGATCAGCTCTCCACTTCCCTTGAATTCGTTCAATAAGTCCAAACGTTTTAAGAGTAACACACTCCGCGCAAACACACATACGTGTACAAACTGAAGCCTTTTCTATATTAATGAATTCTGGTCCTGCTTATATTGTGAAATTAATTAGCACCTCTTTACTGCAATATAATAATCAGGTAACATATTAGAGCACTTCTGGAAAAAAAAAAAGTGAAACTGCATTTGCCGGTAAAATAAGATATTTTATTCCCGCAAGGTTGTGTTAATATTAAAATTGAAACATCACAGGTAAGGAAATTACTAATAACCTAGTAATTTCTTGCATTACGTGCTCATATTTGAAAATTTAGCTATTATTTAAATTATTTAGTTTTATATATATGTAAAAGTGTGTTGATTATACGTTATAGATCCACTGAACCCTTAAAGACTGCAATATAAAAACATTTTCAGCAGCAAAGAGGATTTCTAAGTTTTCATTTCCTGCTTACTTGTGAGGTACACAAAATAACTCAAACTCTATGTCTTAAGTTACCCTCGTGTTTATGTGATATTTGACCCCATTTAATTAGTTTTTGATTGAGATATGTGAGGGTAAGGATACACATTTTACATTGTTAAAAAAATGTATTCTGTGCCAGTTATTAGAGGCAGGAAAATGTTTACTGTATGAATCTTTAAAACAAATGGCTTCACCCTCTCGCATGTAAGACTTCTTCGGTCGCTCGCAGTTTAGGGTTAAGATCACAAGCCTACTTTCTGCGCAACATGTGCCTTATACTGGACACTGTGTCTGACAGGTTTATCCAACCATCATAATAGTTTGAATTTCATTGCTCGAGTAACCTTCAGATTACTTAGCATACTTTGATAGTTTCCTGTAAAAGTTTTCTCTCCGTTATTATTCCAAAACTTTAGGCTTTTAAAAAATGAGTTACATTTTCTGAAAGGAAATCACGACTTACCACAGGGTACTCCTGTGTTAAGTTTAATAAAATGTATGCCACTGAAATTGGACATATTCTTATGCCTCCCTTGCCTAATTTGGAAAATCTGAGCTCTTACTTTTAACGAAAGTCGTAAGAGTTCCCAAGTCACTCATATACCGCGTTTTTAGAAAATATTGCTTTGAGGGGACACTTCAAGTTATCCATATCTAGTCCCATTGACTAGTTCAGTTTCTTCAGTCTCATAACTTCTCCCATCTTTGTTAGTACTTGCTTGCAACTATTCGACAAGCTATAGGTTCGTGTCTACCCTTGAAAAAGTCGTAATTAAGAAAAACGTAGTTGCATGAATTTGGATATCACAGTAAGTGCAGGATCTCAGGATATTTCTTCGTGTCAAAAAAAAAAATTATAAATTATAATATACGTAAATCTAAACACCACATACGGAGCAAAGGCGTATAGTTTGATTTTGCTCTGAGGCCTGGAAAAGTTAATAATCTAGTGCCACAGCTGCAAGGTAAAATTGTGATGTTATTGTAATTTTCTGTGAAGTATTTTTTAAATGATACGATGAAATCTGTGCCAAAGCACTGCGTGACTGTTGTAAAAGGTTAGATGTTGGCGAAATTTGGCACACAGATAGTAACTTACCCCATCCCCCTTTACAAACCGAGAGAAATGTAGCAGTTGTAAAACCACTGAACTCGAAAAACACGGATTGAATTACCTGTACGACCATTCTGACTTAGATTCTCAATGGTTTCTCGAAATCACTCCAAGCGAATGCTGTGATGATGCGTCATTACTACAGGCCATGGCCGATTCCTTCTCCATCCCTGCTTGTCTGAGCAACTTGCCCCATCCCCCTTTACAAACCGAGAGAAATGTAGCAGTTGTAAAACCACTGAACTCGAAAAACACGGATTGAATTACCTGTACGACCATTCTGACTTAGATTCTCAATGGTTTCTCGAAATCACTCCAAGCGAATGCTGTGATGATGCGTCATTACTACAGGCCATGGCCGATTCCTTCTCCATCCCTGCTTGTCTGAGCAACTTGCTCCGTCTCTAACGACGTCGCTTTCAACGAAACGTTAAGCCGTACCTACCGAAGAGAATGAGCTTTGGCCTATAATTTCTTGCCACACGGTATTCATAAGTCAGAGATAGCCACGAAAGAGAGTCGCAGAGTTAGATTCGTCTCTCACCGTGTAAATATCTTTCTCGTCAGAGCTGTACGGAGACTGGGGGTCCCTCTGTCCTTGAGGATCACAAGAGTCTAACACGCAGAAGGATATATCGAAGCGTGTACAGGGGAAAGGAGGATGGATCAATGCAGCGACCATTTGCAACAGAGCACGTCCCGTGGCTGGCAGATATGGGATCCCAGCTCGCATAGAGCAGAGCCGGCTTGGAATATTCAAATGCCAGCCCGTGCGCCAACTGGCCGGGGCTAGGGCGACGTCTTCGCCACCCTTCACATTGTATTCCTCGTTGTGGGAAGGATACGGCTGGTGCTGGTACGCGGGGCATCCTATGTGCACGAGGAGAGACCGTTGTCTTCACGGGCCGTCTGTCAGACTTCGTATGGGCAGCCAGATGGAAAATATCGGAATTCCAAAGCTCAAGACTGGAGCTGCTTCATCTGGAGGCATCGTGGCAAATGTAATGGCGTTTCTAGGCTCCTAAAACCTTTGATCAAATAATTAATTTTCAATTTTAGGTGTTACAACAGAATAATGTTTGTGCAATAACGATTCTTGTAATCAATCTAGTCTTATCCTGCTCAGTTAAATCAACAAGTTGCTCTGTTGCTGGACTGCACTCGCCAAGGATAATCATAAAATAGCGATGCGCTAGCAACAACCAATAGCATCAATCAAAGACAAGCACAGCATTTATTGGTAATTTTTGCTTGTGTGTTTATTATCGCCCAAGACTTTACTTAATTCGCTCAATATTTATTGAAATAATACAACAGTGATTTTGTGATAAGAGATTAAACCGGCCTGGGCAATAATGGGCGTAACTGAGCGAAGTTTCGAATGTTCGCCGTCGCTGTACTGTGAATTATTAGTTGTGGTCACAGAGTTGATAAATACACAGAAAAGAAATTGCGTGACGGTTCCTTTGTTGTCGGCGTACCATTCCCTGATTGGCTGCGCGAGGCTCTGGGAATGGGCCTTGCGTCTGATTGGCTTCTGCATTCTGCAAAAGATACCTTGTTGGATGGGCTGCAGGCTGACAAGAAGGTTAGCAGTCGCTGATATGCAGACGTAGTTCCGACACGTGGCTGGCAAATAGTGCCATTTTATTGGCGTATATAACTGGGATTTGCGCCATAAATGGCTGTTCAACATCGTATTCGTAAGTACTCTGTGTTTCTGTTATAACTGGAAGGAGTAAGATGAAAGTGTTGTCTCAAAATCGTAGTCAGTGGAATCGATTGACTAAAAATTAAGTAGACCGATCAGCGCCTGGTAACCTTGCCAGCCAGCAGCCCAGCCAATAGGGAACATTTCACAGCCCGCAATACCCAAAAAGACGAAAGACTCGTTCTTACAGCTTCGCGCAGCCATTCAGAATATGTGTACGCCCACATAAAAGGAACCACCTAACAATTTCGTTTCTGCGCATTTATATACTCTGTANCCATTCAGAATATGTGTACGCCCACATAAAAGGAACCACCTAACAATTTCGTTTCTGCGCATTTATATACTCTGTCTGTAACATGAAACATCTTAATATTCTGCGAACTCCATTCGCACGCGTCAAAGAAATGGCGTCACTGATCAACATGTCGGATTATTGAAGTTATCTATCATTCTTGAATCACTGAGAAGTAAACGAGTAAAAAAAAAATTGACACTGGGAGACTCCAGAGAGCTAATAGTAAAATGCTGCAGAAATCTTGTTCTTAGAAGGCAANCCATTCAGAATATGTGTACGCCCACATAAAAGGAACCACCTAACAATTTCGTTTCTGCGCATTTATATACTCTGTAACATGAAACATCTTAATATTCTGCGAACTCCATTCGCACGCGTCAAAGAAATGGCGTCACTGATCAACATGTCGGATTATTGAAGTTATCTATCATTCTTGAATCACTGAGAAGTAAACGAGTAAAAAAAAAAAATTGACACTGGGAGACTCCAGAGAGCTAATAGTAAAATGCTGCAGAAATCTTGTTCTTAGAAGGCAAAGCGCCCCTGGCGGTGGCAGAGCAAATGAGACAGGCATGACTAACTGCCGGGACTACTACCCGTATTTCTGCCCTTAACAGTGACGCCTCAGATTCAGCAACAGTGACGGCAAGTGCCTCTTCCAGCCACTTTGTTACGCTTGGTTTTGGTGTTGTCTTTGCAGCCATTTAAGGGTATGTTGTACCCATTACTGCGGGCTTGGTATTGAGCCCCTTCACTTCGCCTTTTAGCACTGCATTGGATAACAAGGCTTATTCCAGCATTGCCTTCAGCTGGTATATTTTCGGCAGTAAATAATTACTGTACTCTTTATTTATATTTTTAGTAGGAGCTAAATCCTCCATTAATTCGTCAGCTTCTTGGCTAACACTGTCTGGGTCAAATTCATCCTTTTTACTTGTAGCTGCTGCCGCTTCTCGCTGTTCCGAGGTTTTACTGCTGCGCGGTTCATCTAGAACCTCCTCTGATGAGCTTTATCTTCTTTTTATAGTTTCTTTAAAAAAAGTGACTACCACATATTTGTCTGCTACTTGTATGAGAGCCCAGACGGTTCTCATCCATCTGAGACTCTCAGCGTTGGGTTTTGGCTGATCTTCCCACACTGTCTCTGGGTCAAGCATTCTTGTAATCACCCATAGCATGAAGCTTTTAGGTACTTCCCTTCTAAGAAGCATAGCGAGTTGTTTCCTTTGGTCCATCCATCGGCCTGTGGNAGCGAGTTGTTTCCTTTGGTCCATCCATCGGCCTGTGGTCTTCTGAGTTACCTTCACGAAGTTCTACCAGTTAACATATACGTCTGCAACACTAGACTTTTATTAAAAAACTTCCAATACTACAGTGTCACAAACGATGTCACTGAAACTTGACTTACCAAAGTTCAAGTATCACCATTTACACTCGTAACGGTTTTAACCTTACTAGGCCATGGGCCGAAGCCCAGGACCGACACCGCTTCTTTTGTGCACTCTTTGCCATTCACANGGTTTTAACCTTACTAGGCCATGGGCCGAAGCCCAGGACCGACACCGCTTCTTTTGTGCACTCTTTGCCATTCACAGGGGCAGCTGCACAGTGCAGAATTATGGCTGCTTACATACACATGAACTCCGGTCCAGCAGACTGATGACCTTGCGACCCGTTACACCACTCGGCCACGTTGAAGCGGAGTACACTGTGTCCGTACCACATACACTTTGCCTCCAGTAGCAAGTTACTGAAAAACAAGGTCTTAGGCTCGTTCTCGTTCACTTGGATAATTACCCTTTAAAGTTCGTCAGACTATGAAGGGAGGCTTTTTTCAACTCAGGGCAGGCACTGATCCCTTAAGAATACATAGGTGAAAGAAACATTAACCAGGCAATAACGCCACACCATCAGCTTGTGTTCTTACAAAAATGGTTGCAAGGTGAATTTGTCCTGAGAGGTTTCTCGCCTGACACGCCAAGTCCATATGTTTGACGGAACATGAAACGTGACTCATCAGAGAAGGCAACTGATTGCCAATCAGTACGTGTCCAATTCTGGTGCTGTTGCGCAGTTTGACCTGTCACGGTACAATTCAACTACAGTAGCACGCGAATTATTTCACAAAGTAGGCTACTTAAGAAAGTTACCCCCCTTGTCAAGAAAGTTGATAATCACCCCCTTTTCAGGCTCTTATAAATTACGCGTTTCAGCAATGACATCAATAACTAGGGCCACCTGTTTCTCGCGAAAATATATATGCACAGACTAGATCTCAACTTCTGACGTGCGGGTTTCCAAATTCCCTTTGGCTTTCGACTGTTGGTGTGTGTGTGAAGAAATTTTCTACACCATTGAGCCAATCAGAAAAAAGTTACTCTGAACCCGTATATCTGTGGTTGGCTGGCAGACATCTAAGATGTGTGCAAGTTAAAATCATTTAATCACGACGAATCTTTTCGCGAAAAACAGGTGGCCGTAGCAATAACTGATATGTTAGCAGAATCTGACATTCGTTCATATACCAAGTCTGACCACGACACATTATTTCATTAGCGGGTGGTCATAATAATGTGACGCGATTGTGTATATTAANATATACCAAGTCTGACCACGACACATTATTTCATTAGCGGGTGGTCATAATAATGTGACGCGATTGTGTATATTAACATTTAAGAGTCTTTACTCCTTTCAGACGCATTCAGTTAGTCCTCACGAACTTAGGATACGTACAGGCTTAATGTATGGTGGACGGCCCATTATACTGGGACTTATGTTACGTTGGTATGGCAGAATTAAGGGGGAGGCAAGAAATACGAGCAACAATTTCTTGCCAGATTTGTTGCATGCTACCTTTATTCCATTACATTATCGCTGTAAAAGCGACACAGTAAATACTGTTCATTTTTTTAAATTTATGTTTAAAAGCCTTAATCCATCGCGTGGACTATCATAGCAAGAAAAATAAAAAAAACGTGTGTGTAACTGACTATGTCAAAGCACTCATAAATACACCTTCTTAATACCTCTCAGTATGCCCTTGTATTGATCAAGCAAACCNACTGACTATGTCAAAGCACTCATAAATACACCTTCTTAATACCTCTCAGTATGCCCTTGTATTGATCAAGCAAACCGAGGTGTATATTAGCATAAAAAGGGACAATTATATATCTACGCGCTATTTTACACGCAAACAAAAATTAGCAATGCAAAATTTGGCGTTAAGAACAATGTGATGGTATGCCTGGAACACCACACAATTTTCGCCTACTACATTGCTGAATGACATGTCCTTCGAAGGGGTATCGGTTGGGTTATTCAACATACCTGTCTATGCCTCTCTTCGACGCCCGGTGGTGCNGACATGTCCTTCGAAGGGGTATCGGTTGGGTTATTCAACATACCTGTCTATGCCTCTCTTCGACGCCCGGTGGTGCGGGCTGGCAGGTCGAAGCCTGGCTTCCGTGCCGCGATCAGCTGGTCGACTGGACGATGACGAGTGCCCCCCTACCCCTTCCATATCTTCTACGGACAGTCCTAACCACCTGGTCGGCGTTGCCTGGAAACGGGGCGACGCTTTACTACGTCATCGGGGTATGAATTCGCCGCGCAATACTATCAGCGCTACCTTTACCGAATTTCCTGAACACCTGACGTCATGAACTCTGGAGGTGCTGGCTGGATTATATATACCCNGCGCAATACTATCAGCGCTACCTTTACCGAATTTCCTGAACACCTGACGTCATGAACTCTGGAGGTGCTGGCTGGATTATATATACCCTGGCTTAAAGACTGCTTGAGAGAGAACATGGGCTGGGCTTCATGTAGTGAACATTTAAAAAGATTAATATTTTAATGGGCATTTATTATATTTGGGCATGTAATTGGAATTTTATTTACTTCCAGTATTATTAAATTGTAAAGTTACAATATAAATTTTTGCAATCAGTTTAAAATGATTTTAATAAACTGTCATATTTTTGCATTTGAAATTTTTGGGGAACTTTTCAAGAAAATAAAAAAAATACATTGGCCCTCAATTATACGGGTGAAAACGAAATTAGCGTTCACCGTTCATTTCTCACAACTGGGGAGTACTTCACCACGATTTATTGATTATCATTTAAGATATTGATTCAAGTGTATGGGTTAGGTTAATAATTTAGGTTATGTTTATTGACATTGTTGATATTAAATTGACGCAGGTACCGCCACTGTCGAGGACATGGTGGCTTATCTGGTCAGAGTTAATGTCCTCCAGGCACCGACTAAAAAGTGCTTGGAGGTTGCGGGTATTATAATGAGGTAGACCATCACTGTTGTATTTTGAAGTACGAATATATTGTCTCGTATATATTCACAAATACACAACATCAAAACTTTCGAGGTGCGGTACTGTCATAATTTGTTTACTCGTATTCACGGGGCGAATTCGTGGTTGAGTGGGGCTTCTTTGGACGACGAATTCTATACTTAACTCAGCGGTGAGTGTGGGTAGGCTGTCATCTGGGAATGAGTTCCAGCGAAGTGGTAGGCCGTGGAAGCCGGCCCGCCGGTGCTGATTCTCCCTGGGNTAACAGCGGACATTTTTGGATGGAGAAATGTTTAGTTATTTTAATGTAATTTTAAAGCAAGTGTGTAAAATGTTATTTTTTGCAGAATAACTTCCAAATTGCCAAAATTCAAGGGAAGAATTACACACAGAGGAAATTGGGATGAAAATAAAATGAAACAGGCTATGCTATCTCTCCAGCAAATAACGACATCTGTGAGAAGCAGCTGAGAGATATAAGGTGCCTAGAGCNTAACAGCGGACATTTTTGGATGGAGAAATGTTTAGTTATTTTAATGTAATTTTAAAGCAAGTGTGTAAAATGTTACCTTTTTGCAGAATAACTTCCAAATTGCCAAAATTCATGGGAAGAATTACACACAGAGGAAATTGGGATGAAAATAAAAAGAAACAGGCTATGCTATCTCTCCAGCAAATAACGACATCTGTGAGAAGCAGCTGAGAGATATAAGGTGCCTAGAGCAAATGAATTGCTCAAACAGTTGAGCCCTTTTCCTGATGATTCTAAGAAACGTCTTGCGGTGCGTTCCCAAAAAACACAAAATAGTGAGATTCTGACATCTTCGCCGTTAAAAAAACGCGCTGGCAGGGAAAAAGGCTGCAACCAATAAAAAAATGTGGCAGTTAATAAAATGAAAACAAAGAAGAACATTCAAAGTTTGGTTCAGCAACAAAGACACCAGAATACAGAATGCATCATTTGCGGAGAAACCTTCGAAGAAGACTGGATCCAGTGTCATAAATGCGAAGACTGGGTGCACGAAGCGTGTGTGAACATTGACCCTTCGGAGGAATACTACTTTTCTGATGTATACAAGGCCGAAAAACGGTTTGGTCATCGTTAAATCTATGCCCGTGGTTACCCTCCAAAAATGTATCAACTGAAAATAGAAGCCTTATTTCAAGTCTTGATATAAGATAAGATAATGNATAAATGCGAAGACTGGGTGCACGAAGCGTGTGTGAACATTGACCCTTCGGAGGAATACTACTTTTCTGATGTATGCAAGGCCGAAAAACGGTTTGGTCATCGTTAAATCTATGTCCGTGGTTACCCTCCAAAAATGTATCAACTGAAAATAGAAGCCTTATTTCAAGTCTTGATATAAGATAAGATAATGNCCGTGGTTACCCTCCAAAAATGTATCAACTGAAAATAGAAGCCTTATTTCAAGTCTTGATATAAGATAAGATAATGAACCTATCAGATTGTTACTTAATTATAATTGTGAGAGATATGTTGTATTTATATTCTAGCATAAAAATTAATATTTAATGCTGTTGATTTTCAAAATGTTATGAGTTTTATTTATGTTGCCGGGGCTACCCGCCTCTCCCCTACACATTGTGGAAGCATGCCAGCTGGCGTTATAAACTTGTGCAAATAAATGCTTAACTATACGGAATAATCACTTAGCTAGAAATACTTGTAGCGTTGTATCACAAAGAAACAGCCTAATGTATACGTGTGACTTACCGTAGCCAGAATCATGTCTATCAATATTTGTCCGAAGATAGAGATCGTTATTTATCTTTGCGTAAACGAAGGTCACACCACCCCAAATAACAAGCGGCAAATATCAATGATTATTCTATACATGTGTGCAAATAAACAATGTTGAGTTTTGAAGTGCACCACGTTGTATACAATAACGTATTTTATGCACCGAAGCATTAATGACATACTGCAATTCACTGGGCGAGGAAATTGCAACTCACATATCGCGGATGTGTCCACCCATTTACCTAATATCAGGATAGGAAACATCTGGCCAAATACAATCTTCAGTGCAACGTGTTGAAATCGGATACATGGCCACCACCTTTCCCGTTCTCATTCCGGACGACCGGCAGGGTTGAAATTTAAATGTGTAGGTATAAACGACGACACGCAAACTCTAAGAAAATGTTGTTAGATTCACCACAGTTTTTCCCCATGCATCCATGGTAGCGTTTCTTTATTTGCTCAGGAAAGAGGCAATATGTTGGGAAGTTCTCAACTTTGGTCGGTAGGGACGTTTCACATTCGCATATTTCTAGTCTGATTTGCGGCATTATTTCCATGTAATGTATAGGTTAAAAGCTTCCATTATATATTAGGAAGAAAAATTTAANAGTCTGATTTGCGGCATTATTTCCATGTAATGTATAGGTTAAAAGCTTCCATTATATATTAGGAAGAAAAATTTACAGTTCAATTACACCGAAATTTGGTGAAGCAATTTCTTACATAAAACCTCAAGGAAAATGTACCGGGTGTTTTCTAACAACACCGAAAAACCATGGCAGGTTATACCTCACAAAAATTTAAGACGGAAATATGTGTACACTTTTCCCCTAAAGTGATTTTCAAGGAAGTTATGCGCACCCAAAAATCGAATTTGAAAATTCTTTTAGTTCAAAATATTAAAAACTACTTGCGTTTAAGAAGCAGATCGGAGAATAGTACTCTGTAGAACGGAGAACTTATACCTCTGAAAACGCGGTTGGCTATTTCATCTTCTTTCGTGATGAAAATGAGGGGTTGGAAACTTATTTCTAAATAAAACTTCAGAACCCTAAGATGAACACAACTATTTTAAACTTCTTTTGGATCAACTCCAATAAATTAACAAAAAAAGGTCGTATTTTCGGAACTCTCTCAGGTTAACGGTTTTCGAGGAAATCCATGGTTAACTTCTCTAAAAAAAGATTGTGTGCTGCATGAGAGATATGCAACGCACAATACTGACGTAGACATTTTAAATTAGGATTTTTTGGAGGCGCGTTGCTTTCTTATGAATTACTTTACGAGGAAAGGGTACATACATTTTCGTCTTATATTTGTGAGCAATAATCTGCGGAATTTGTCGGTGTTGTTCAAAAACACCCGGTATATTATTTATAAGGCAATATATAATTATATATCGTGGATCCAATACATCTACTATTTGTATTTATGAGCAATTTTAGTTTTCGTGCCCACATTGTGTAAAATTTACACAATAGTAATGCATTGAAAAAAAATATTTTTTTGTGCAGTCAAGTGAAAAAGGAAATTCATAACTCCATATACAAAATTCAGTTATTTTCAATTACCTGCTAATAACGTTGAATATAACTTTGTTTTCTTTCCCGCCTACGTTGGAAACTGGCCTTAGTAGCCTCAAATTTCAAGTAGATGTTATCTACTTCTAGCATGTAAAAGCCCTTTACTGGAACAATATGCTCGAGTAGATAACTCGGGTTCCATAATTTTTTAGTTGCCTAGCTACAGTATTGGACCCAAGGCACGGCTTAACTCGACAGCCAGGGGAGTTAAACATCCACGAAAGGGGTGTGGCTGCGTCAACAGATCTCCATTTCCCCTGACCACCTGACTCAGCACTCTTAACTCCCCTTGTGTCCACGCACAGACCTAGTGGTCGTGTACGTTGCGGACGTTACAAATACTGCGTAACGACTAGGCACGAATACGCATACCATATGTTGCGTACGCTACTTTCTTAGAACATCGTGTGGCTGAGAATCTTTAACAAGGCAACTTTTTTTTTTGTTACTTGGGCAATATTTCGTTAGGCGCACCGCATTACAGCAAACACTGGGTAGCAGTCCCTGTAATTTTAATGACTGGGCAGGAGGAAAGCGGAAGAGAGCTGATGGCAACAACAAATGCTTTTGTGTCCGAATAAATTGGTTTAATATTCCTTAATATGGTCAGATAGCTGCTATAGTGAGTGCAATTTTAATTAGGCCGTACATATATATGTATGCATGTATGTGTCTACACAATAACACACATGTATATATATTGTATATATATATACACATACATATCACACGTGGTTTTATGTGAGGAACATTTTTAATTGGCATACTAACAAATGACTCTGTACGCAGCTCATGACCAGATGAATAAAATAATTTTTAATTAGTAGCATAATATTTTTTCATTAATCTCATTGTCAGTAATTATATTGATGTCTAAAAATTTAATTGAAAGAAGAAACTTGTAGTTAAGTGTTGCAATTAATGGTAGATAACAGTAGATCGTGGTCGTTGTTGGGTTTTTCTTAAGCTTAAAAATAAAAACGTACATTTGAAATTTTAAGTGAAAATTTCACGGAAGTGACAAATAAGAGCATATCAAGTGTTGTTTTTGGTGAGATATTGCTATTTACAGTTTCAAGCAAGCTTTAAGTATAATAACATTCATAATAAATAAGACTGTGACTCAAATTCATAAAAAGCCGAGTCTCTTGTAGCACATGTCAGCCTTGAATAATTGTGACAAGACTCTAGTAGTGTTATGTAAGGTTAGGATCTTAGTTATAACATGTATAGAGGGAAAGCCTATCGCGGGCGATCACTGGTTGCAACTAAACATTATCGTGTGAATTGTGGGTCGTCAATATCAAGACGTGGCTGCATATGTGCGATTGGTGGTTACAGCAAAAATTCTTAATTCATCATTTTTAGTAGCAAACCCACCCTTAAGGCGGTCCCTATCTGGCACTTGAACTGCGTTGCAGTATGTTTAACAATCCATTTTTTTAAACTTAATTATTTACAGTGTCCGTAATAGGTTTACCTACGACAAGTGAAAACACCCAGGATGAGGACGAAGTGGTACTTTCAAGGACTGACATATGATACAAATATTACTTGGAGCCTTCCAAGGTCGTTGGAAACAGCTTTTCCAGACTGCTGTATCTTAAAATATACTACCTGGACACGGGCGAACCTACGATAGTAGGCCGTATTGAACCTCGCCACAGACTTACCACGCTTGAAGTCCCACAGGTAAGCGCAGTACGACGAGAATGTGCACGGCAGTTCAGAGGTGAGCGTAGAGGCGATGGCGCAACTTGATGCGAGTGACACTGTCGCTCTTATCACTCCATCGCTTCTGAGCTTCGAAAGCGAAATTAGATCGAGGTCACGTGGCCTCCGCGCCGGCGTGAGGGATAGAGGGGCGGAGCCAAGAGACCAGGAAGCGGTGAAAAGTCGCAGGATGTTG
>NQII01000011.1:1807344-1838679 GCA_002778355.1 Clitarchus hookeri
GGTCGGGGAAGCTCTTGAGAGGGCGCGAGACAAGAAATGACGATAAATAAGCTCATCGAATACTAAAGGTTTTTGGAAGCAAACATGGAAAAAATTGGAAAAATGCAATCCCACATTATAGTTTTTGCAATATTTGTGAGCAAATATTATGCCATGGTTGTGCATTTCGAATGAGTTGTTTATGGCACCGAAATATTTTACGCAGCAAATTGTGCTGAACAAATAGGATATTCTGGCAAAATTTTAGGTTACTCAAAAAGTTGGCAAAATCTGTGTTGTAGCCTTGCCTTTTTTGTTGTTTTAAACCTTCTTTCCAATGCATAAATAACCATATAAGATCACTTTCCTGTCTATGTGAATTGGTGTTCCTGTGTGTGTATATGCCCCAAAACATTTAAATGCATGTACCGAATTTCATCAAACTCGGTACACATATAGTACTTAGTAAGAGCATCCAACTTTTATAGTTTTTTTAAAGGCCGGTAACTTGAAAATTTAGGTTGTTATGTCTTGTCTCGGGAACTCTTTAACTGATTTAAAACCAAATTTCGTATTTTGATGGTGCATCATGTAAGCATTGCTTTTCTAGATAAATATTGTTATTAGTCCTCCATTTCGGAATAATAGCACAACCCGAAAAAAAAAAAAACCACTTTTACGTTATATCTCTAAAACTGCTCAACCGATTCTCAAACAAGTAATACTTTGTTAGGTCATGCATATATAAGATCATTAAATTGATAATGCATTATTTAAAAAATGTTGGTCATACAAATATTTTTATTTTATTTGGTATNATTTGGTGTATCCTTTGGCCAGTTTGTACCAAACTTTTAATGCTGAAAGTATATATTACAAACATCGTATATCCCATCATCTAGCCACTTTCATGCGTCAGTGTGTAAAACACTGCCACAGTTTTAAAAAAATTCGGATTTTATGTCATATCTCGGGAACAGTTTCAGTAGGTTCATGTACAAGCAGAAACCAATTATAAAATTGATGGTGTATCAGCTTCAGCCAATAGTATTACCAAGTTAAAGTCGCTATATGTAATGGTGCTAGCTTCTGACCTGGTACAGTAACAGCCATGATTATACCTATTCTGCAACACGTCATATGTGAACGATTGTGATCGGAATTATATGCTAAGGGGCTAAATCTTTGCAACCCTAAAACATTTATGTGAGCTGCACTAATGAGTATTTGCTGCCAGCATAGTAATATTATTTCTGAAACTAATGAACTTATTATTGTCTACCATCACATTTAATTTATTGGTGACACTAAATACCGAAATGACAAACAAATTTTGTTGATGCCACAAATTCTTTTCGAAGGTCTATATTCAGAAAAAAGAAAGTTATATCCACAAACAATATTTTTCATTCAACACAAAACCTTTTATTTCCCGTGTGCCACTGCCGAGAATATTAAATGAATTGACTTAGTGGTAGGCCATTTCACTGTTCACACGATCACAGATGCCCTTAACGGAGTACAAGAGGCTCTCATGCCACTGATANAGTGGTAGGCCATTTCACTGTTCACACGATCACAGATGCCCTTAACGGAGTACAAGAGGCTCTCATGCCACTGATCTCTGTCGGGGAGCGCGGCAGTAGCGAACCTGGGTTGCTCGTCGCAGGCGACTCGCTATCTCCGCGCGGTGTTGCAANTCTGTCGGGGAGCGCGGCAGTAGCGAACCTGGGTTGCTCGTCGCAGGCGACTCGCTATCTCCGCGCGGTGTTGCAACTCGCCAGTCCGCCTGGTCAGAGCCTGGGTGTCCGCGGGCGGGATGTGTGGCAGGGGCGCATTCCCGCACTCAACCAGCCAGTTCATTTACACATACTAACTGTGCCAGATGTTAGTATAGACACTATATTTTATGCATTGGTTGTAGTTTAAATTTTAAAATAGTCAGTAAAGACAATCAGGCATTTCGTTAGTTTTTAATGTAATGTAGGAAGCATAACTGGCCAAGCCACTTTTATAATAATTGTTAGCAACGCGAAGTTACTGTAATTATTCATTCGTGTGTAACTACCAACGTGTTGGCAGCTCTTCTGCTTTAGCTCGTTCTTATCGGAATCTTCGATAGTCCAAGCTTTATCATAAAGTAACTGTACTTAAAATGTATTTTGGGGGCGTTTCTCTGCTCGAATGAATATGATTGAATCCACTATAATTTTTCATCACTTTAATCACAATTTAATTTACGATCTGTTAATGTGTTAGAAAATTGCGTCGTATGGTTAATGAATTCCGTATAAATCTCTTTATGTTTGGATTGAAATCTTCNCACAATTTAATTTACGATCTGTTAATGTGTTAGAAAATTGCGTCGTATGGTTAATGAATTCCGTATAAATCTCTTTTTGTTTGGATTGAAATCTCCACAAAAAGTAAACTATAATAAAAAATTTATTGTAATTGGTTATTTACAGGAAGTTCACCGATATGCACAACATTTTCAGCCCTAATTTTTGAGGAATATTCCAACTATTAGTGAAAAATTAAATGATGACACAGTTTTATCAGAATAAAAAGCGAAACGAAAATACAATATCGGCTCTCACCGCCTGTAAATACAAACCAACAGACTTATCACAGAACTGAATATTTATGCTATAGTATCCAATGCTCTATATTATGGAGTACAATTCTCTACACTGTAATACAGTTCAGTTTACAATGTAATCACAATGATATTAATGAAAACAATCACCAATAAAATACACAGTACAAATATGCTGTTTACCCAATATTTACATAGCAATCCAAGATATATGTTTAATTAGCATACATTTACACTATATACGTTTTTTATTTTGGCTATTGAAAACTGTTGTGTGTATAGTTAAAAAATATGTACACATACTGCAAACAAACACAGCTGCACATTGTCTTGACTTAAGTAATTCTTAACTCAACAAAATTAATAACATGACAGTCTCGAAAACATCTTAATGAAAGTTATTTTTCCTCTGTTTTTATTCGCTGTTCTTGAGCTTCTCTTATGTAGTTGGGATCACGTGCCTTCAAACCTCGTGTAATGAGGGGATCTGCTATTTCTGGAAGCATGCATTCCTCAAAAAATTGTTTCAGTTTCGGAAGCATGAAGTTCTTCCACATTTCTGTATCCACCCAAATCCGTTCAACGTGAGAATCTTGTTTGCATAAACTACGAAGTCACAGTATTTTTTGTTGCAGATATTTAGTTGCCCCTGTACCTGAAAAAAGTAATTGTGATTTCTTTTTAGTTGCAGAATTCCATCATTTTCCTTTAAACATGTACTTTTCTTTTTGGCGATGAATTCTTTCAGTTTGTAGTCCCCAGCTGAAAATAAACATTTAATTTCCAGCAATCCGTCTTCGCCCACTAATCCGTCGGGAGACGCTCCGAGAAACGGGTATTGTGGATGTACAAAAAAACCGCATTCATCTACTTGTATATTTTTTATCTTGGAATACAGTTCTTTTGCCACTTTTTCGTTCGTTCTTCCAAAATGCATGGCCTTTGAATTTATCTCTCTGTGATACAAAATTGACTTCAATAAGCCATGGCAGGAAGTGTGTGCTTTCCGTTTACACACAGGGCCGAAATTTGATGCTGTGAGCCTGTTTAAACGCGCATCCCTCCATCTGATGTTTTCATGTTGACCAACAGTATTTCTTTCCAGTTCACGGATCGTTTGAGGTGTTACTGTACCACTGTTAAAATCTTCTAGAATTAATTTCATTTTCTTATCAGTTCTTCAATACTTAGCGCGTCTTCCTCTGCAGCACTTGGACTTCACCCTATATCAAGGCCAGCATTGTCAACTCTTCTTCTTTTCTTTGAAGGTCCTTCTCCATACTAAAGACAACAAGCTGAACGGCGTTTTTCTCTTCTTTCAAAAGCGCATTTGAAATGTTTTCCTGGACTTAGACCAAATTTGTTCTTCCACGGACTAAAATGCCAGCTAGGACCACAAACGTGTGCCAACCCAGCACCCATGCAGCGTGCAAAGTAAGAGATTCTTTTAGCAAAGTTTACTCTTTTTCCACCTGTAAATTTAGCTACCATACTCATGTACCGTTCAGCCTGATTTGTAGTTTTATTCATGACGAGTCTGTCAGCTTTCATGACCATTGAATCGAGTGCCTTCTGAATAGCTTCCAGTATCCCCGACTCTTTCATTAATGGCACGAAATTTTCTTCAGTTGTACCTTTCTTTTTACAGTACTGTTCACGGCAGTTTTCGTGGCAGCCGAGTACATGATAAGGGCCATTTATAATGTCCTGCTTCAATTGAACAACAGCTCTACTTTCAGTTGACTTCCCAGCACTTCCAATTGCTTTTCTGGCACCAGATTTCAGCCTTACTATCCGTGATTCAAGCAAACGTCGCGCAAGAAGAGGAAATGACAAATTTTTTGAGATATTGTGTAAATGGTTTCTATAGTTTTAACAGTATGATTTGCACACTCAACTTTGACGACTTCTCTTCCGTATGGAACTCTCAGCTTGATCTTCGAATAAACACTCGAGTCCCCATCACCAATATAGAATTTGTATTTCAACCCATGCTGTGCAATGCTCATGCAGAAGCCTTCTACGATTATGAGTTGTTCCATGCCAGTACTGGGTCCACTGTAGTTCTTAAAACAAACATGTTCCTTTGCTTTTGTATTATTAGTTCTTGCAGATTCACACATGGGACAAAATTTTCCTTTCACTGCCAGGTACAGCAGTTGGTTCGTCTCAGATCCAATGGTACAAGCCTTCAGAAGAAAGTACACTTATTGTAATTTATATATACACATATATTAAACACGTATTAATTAACAAAANTACAAGCCTTCAGAAGAAAGTACACTTATTGTAATTTATATATACACATATATTAAACACGTATTAATTAACAAAAATTGGATGAACTTATCTGAATTCTCGATATATTTTATAGTAAAACTTATTTAAGACAATTAATAGAGATATAATTTTTAAAGCAAAATTACCAAAGTGTTTGTTATATTTCAGCTATGCATCTTCACATATAAAATTTTACTGTAGTTAATGGCTGTCAAATGTGTAAGAATCTGCCTTCCCATTTGACTTTACTTGTGATGAAACTGCCACTCTAACAGTGAATTTCTTATACATGCATAAAAATGTAGCAGCCATATGTAGAAGCACAAAGCAGCTAAGATATCAATAAAAATATCTAGCCCAAAATAACTTTTCTATACAAATAACAGATTATGTGCAATATTAGCGTTACTTGAATCAATATAATGCATATTGCACACTTTACGGATTTTTGAATGATTTCAAAAAAAAAAATATATGGTGCCTTTAAGTACAGTCAAGAAATATTGGAGCAGAAATAATTTAACAAAAAAAAACGATTGATTTGTCGGTTGCGTATTTTGTAACGGAATATATATCTACTATTTTCCACAAATCATACTTTTGTGTTCCATAAAACATCAACAGCTAATAAAATTAATTAACATTATAATAGTNACTATTTTCCACAAATCATACTTTTGTGTTCCATAAAACATCAACAGCTAATAAAATTAATTAACATTATAATAGTTTGCGTATTTTAAAATTTCAGATTTTCCGATGTTGTTAATTCTTACGGTTGTTTTAGAAGAAATCTTTAGAAGAAATATTTTTGTTTGACAAAAAGAACGGACAAACTAAAATTAACGGACAAACTAAAATTAAACATAACTAAATAAAAAATAGTATAACAGTTTACCCAAACTCACCACTCCACTCGTTGAATTGTAACTGTGTCCGTAGGTCCTCTTGTTCCACCCACCATCTCCTATGACACTAATATTTGGTATTCCATTTTCTACATTTCCTTTTACAATTGCAATTTCTTTTTCTTTCTTTCCATTTTCTATCATTTTATTGGAGAGTTGTTGCCAAAACTGAATGGGAAGAAAGGAAATTAGAGTTAATATTTGATATTATCGAATACACTAATTTANAATATTTGATATTATCGAATACACTAATTTAGGAATTAAGCAATGTACCAGTCAAATGGCTCGTCTCCTTTCTGAAATACATTTTTTTCTTCAACGGAATTGCGATTCTTGAGAAAATGCAATGTTGGCTTATTTTCTCTGTATTTTATGTTGAATTTTTTATTTACTTCCATGTGCACAAATCTCATGCAATTACATATGTTCCGAATCTATCGTTAAAATAATGTTACACTTAGTAGTTAGATACTCTATCCTGCAATGTCTGACTTTTTCCCTTTTGCCAGTTTAATGATAATGTGAAATTTATAAATATGGTAGGTTTAATCACGTCATTATTATTGGATTTCCTGAGAATTATTTACCTTTAGCGTTACCTATTGAACAGATATTGGCTGGTGGCGAGATTTTACAGTATGACGTAAAATAGTACTAACGGCACGAAAACAGAAATGAAAACTAAGAATTCCATGTAACATCCGTTAGAAATAATTGAATCTACTGACTTGTACCACAGAAGTTTCGCGTCTGTGAAATGTTTCTCGTGCCATCATGGGGATGTCGAGTACTGACATAAGTTACTCAACTTGCGAGTATCCAATACCAACAGAAATAGAACCCCACACCACAGCATCGTTTACTTCTTGCAAGCTGTCAGATGTCACGTACTTATGTGAGTCACAGTTGTCACAAAAGACAACTATAGTAAAGAATAATTCACTGTGTGTTTTTATTTTTCAGCTTATATGAGCCCAGCGTGCAAAATCGAGGATGTTCTCCCAATTTGATTAGCTGCTTAGTTAAATGTGCAACATCAACAATTCGACGGCCGGTAATAGCGCTTTCAGTTTTTTCTGTTTCCACAATTAAAGGAGGAAGATCAGTAGCATCGACATCAGAAGGTAATACATTTTCTTCTATATTTCTGGGGGGAAAACAAAAAATTTTTTTTATTAATATAACATCTGATTACACCACTGTATAATTTAGAACTAGTATTATTTTGCACTATATAATTTATTTATCACAATATGTTCTGTTATGGCGTTTAACCATGTAAATTGTANAATATGTTCTGTTATGGCGTTTAACCATGTAAATTGTATTGCATTCTAGCAACCAAATGCAGCTAAACTATCAGTGAATTCATTAGCTAGGGTTGAAAACCAGTATGACCAAATCTTTGAAAAACGAATAATTTACGTATATGTTTATTTACTGGAGAGTAACTAAAATGGCCAGAACGTAGGAATGCTGGTATTTCAACAAGTTTTTCCATTTTGCATGGTGGAACGGGGTCGCCTCCTCGTTTTCCTGTTTTAACGTTTTAAATATCTGATCGTACATGCGCCTCACGACTCCTCAATTTTAAAAACTGGATTTATGTTATATTTCATAAGTAGTGGTTTCACCAAACACGGGGGGACAGTCAAAAAGAAAATTTCAAATAAGAAAGAAATGTGCGTATTGTTTTAGCATGTAGTTTGGTAGCAAATCCGTAAATATTTGAACTATTAGCCACACGGACCACTATGCGTAGCCCTTTCGCGTGTCACGCCAAACAGAAATCTTTTTGTGCTGGCGGTCGGACGCAAAACGATTAATGTTGTATACAAAGAAATTTTCTAAACTACTGTCATATAATATTGTTATATTAGTGATGTATGAATGAGGATAATAAAGCGATAGTAATTTACTAATTTATTGTCATATAATATTGTAATTGTCTTTTCCCAACTTATTTATTAGTGTATCCCTGTAAAAACTAAACTCTACACGGGCGAAGCTGGGCCGGGTCCCCACTACGCAATACAACACAATTTACTTTAGGCTCTTTGAAGGATCACTTTCGCGTGTGTTACGGCGGTGCGCATGAGAGATAACTGCTGATAAACTGTGAGACTGTATACAGCACTGTGCTGACCGCGAAAAATAAGGCGTGATGAGTTTAGGTCAGTGGACGTGGGCGGTAAGCTAATACAGTAGCACAAAGTGACATCCTGGGCATCGAAATCGAGCTTGACCGGTGAGTTATTACATCTGTAAACTATTGCAACAATCTTGCAACTTATGAGTGACTATCTGTAGCAGAAAACAACATAGCTCCGGCTGTAACCAGTTGATATACACGAGGCGGAAGTATACGGCTATACTCGTTTACAACGGGACTAAATTATGGATAATATATAAAATTCATACATTGCACGTGTATGAAAACATAGCTTACCTTTCTGCCACAATTTTTGCTCTTCGTACCTTAGCCATGCGTCTCAGCATGGACTTCCTTCGTGCCAGAAATGACGCATTGGTATTTTTCTTCCTTGGCATTTCTATTCCTGGAGCTCAATACTTTGCACAGCAAGAAGAATACAAGCACTGGACAGAGCGACAATATCGACCCTGTTCTGGCANCCTGGAGCTCAATACTTTGCACAGCAAGAAGAATACAAGCACTGGACAGAGCGACAATATCGACCCTGTTCTGGCCGGCGGAAAACTAGCAACGCTGTGCCCAAAGGCGCGCTTTCACGTGCAAGATCGGAGTATTTGAGCCATCTCGGAGCCGGGTACAATAGTTAAAAATGCTTTACGCAATTTAGCCCTTTTGGTAGTAAAGTTATGTCTATGGCATCACGGACTTTTTTAATTGTTATAAATTAACGTAAATTATTGTAGGAGAAAAACTTTTGTATATCTTATAGCCTGTACTGTAGAACAGTTTTTAAATTTTACTAAATTTTAAAACAATTAAAAAAGGATGTTGTTTACAAAAAAAATGGCATTTTGCCCTCGTACAAATATTTCTGTTGTAAACCTGAAGTGAATGAGACCTCTGCGAACATTGCACGTTAAAAACTGTGAAAGATAAAGGTACTTAATTTTAACCTTTGATTCTACAGGGACCGGCAGAAATAACTCCTGAATTTGAAAGGCTAATAAAAAATACACAAACGATTCTAGTCAAAATTTTATTAAATCATCTAAAATAATTATGTTTGCCATTTAGTTTAATAAAATTTTTTTAATTTTCACTTAATTTTTAANTAAATTTTTTTAATTTTCACTTAATTTTTAAACATACTTTTATATAATTTCCACTTAATCATTAAACATAATATTTTGTTTATTTTCAACTAATGTTTAAACATAATCTTTTTTTAATTTTCACTTATTTTTTTAAAATAATCTCACTCAAATGCGGACCGTCACTGTCAATACATGTCTGAAGCCTCACTCTGAAATTACGCATTACTATCCTCGTTATCTCTTGTGGAATTTCCGCGATTTCATNAAAAAATACACAAACGATTCTAGTCAAAATTTTATTAAATCATCTAAAATAATTATGTTTGCCATTTAGTTTAATAAAATTTTTTTAATTTTCACTTAATTTTTAAACATACTTTTTTATAATTTCCACTTAATCATTAAACATAATATTTTGTTTATTTTCAACTCATGTTTAAACATAATCTTTTTTTAATTTTCACTTATTTTTTAAAAATAATCTCACTCAAATGCGGACCGTCACTGTCTATACATGTCTGAAGCCTCACTCTGAAATTACGCATTACTATCCTCGTTATCTCTTGTGGAATTTCCGCGATTTCATGTCGGATAGCAGCTTTGAGTTCATCGATTGTCGTCGGTTTGTTTTTGTAGACTCCACTCTTTATGTAGCCCTAGAGAAAGAAGACAGGCGGTAAGATCGGGTGAACGAGCTGGCCACGAGATGTCGCCTCGCAGAGAGATTAAACGCCCTGGAAACATTTGTCTTAGGACTGCCGTAGATTCTCTTGCTGTGTAAGCGGTGGCAGCATCCTGTTGAAACCATACGCAACCACGTTCATTCAGTTTCGGCTCCAGGAAGTTGTGTAGCATATCTACGTAACGATGAGACGTTACTGTAACTGTTCGTCCTTCCTCCTCACCAAAATACGGGCCTATTATTCCAAAGTCTGCTACAACACACCAAACAGTGACAGGTTGGCTATGGAGAGGTCGTTCATGAAGTTGCCAATTATTTTCTGCCCAATATCTAAAATTCTGTTTGTTGACGAATCCTGATAAANGAGAGGTCGTTCATGAAGTTGCCAATTATTTTCTGCCCAATATCTAAAATTCTGTTTGTTGACGAATCCTGATAAATGAAAATGTGCTTCGTCACTTGAGAGCACAACTGCGCCTGTTAGAACGTTTTCCAGGATAGCCTGACAAGATGCAATATGGTTGGCCCAATCACGTTCACTAAGTTCCTGCACAACCATGATTTTGTACGGATGAAAGTGGAGGTCTTGGTGTAAAATTCTTCTCACACTACGATCAGATATTCCCAAGCTGGNCATTTCGTAAAGCCGAACCTGTGACTCTAAAATTTTTAACCCACAATAGAACGGTTTTCCTGTCAGGAACTGCACCGTGCCAACCTATTCCGAAGCGCGTACGAAATAATCGCTGCGTTGTGATTACAGAATCGCAATTTTTAAAATAGGCTTCAAGGATGAACGCACGATGTTCACGCCGCCATGCCTTGGTGGCGACTGAAATGGCAGCAGTGGTGCTGCACTATGACACAACCCCGGGCCGCCTACCACCACTAGCGCCGTGCCCATGGCGGTGGCAAATTCGGGAGTTATTTCTGCCGCTCCCTATATATCTTAGTCGCATGGCCGGGTACGGCCTTAACTGGCACTCTAGACGAAACATTGAGCCTATCTTCATCTACAACTGTTGAAAGGAAATCAATCAGGCAATGACATCTTGGTTTTATGTAATTTTCAGCACCACCTGCATTGCTTATTATTGTAAGTTCACGAATTTCGCACATTCTTCTGGTGAAAGGTTAAGACTTCAAGTGCCTACATTCTTGTGTTCCTTTCATGATCGGAGCACAGTTCTTGGATACTCTCTAGTCGACTCTTTAGTAACAATAAACCGGAAGAAGTGCNTTCCTTTCATGATCGGAGCACAGTTCTTGGATACTCTCTAGTCGACTCTTTAGTAACAATAAACCGGAAGAAGTGCTGTGATTGTATCACGTACATCTAAGTCTAATAAAAATTACCCTCTTACCACCGAGTATTTAAGAATGCAAAGGTAATGCTTTTACCACGAGCTACAGCCACACACGCCACAAGATGTTATACCAAAATGGCCTCACTTTGCAGCAAAACAGAAGGACGTCATTGCATACCTGTGATTGGATCTTTTTAAAGTGTAGTAATTAAATTTGCAGTCCACAATATAGTTAGTATTTTATATAATTTTAACGGTATTGTGGAAAGAAATAGCGTTGAAATAAGAAACTTTTTTCTAAAATATTTATTGTGTTCATGTACAACACTCGAGAGAAGAGAAAATTTCACAAACACACACTTGTCTACGGCCGAGTGTGGTTCGTACTATGCTAATGCGAAAATTCCTTTAACTTCAAGGCCTTCGTGCTTTCATTGCTCGACTAGAGTTTTTTAAGTATATTGCCGAGCTCCGGTCAAACCGGTAGGGATCCTTCCTTGACAATCAGACCTATAAGGTCGATTCCTGTACAATAGGAGCCACCATACCACTTCGCTTCTGTATTGTCTGCTTAGTTTCTGTCGATATACTGATGGCAGACCCGACGGCTAACGTACTGTCGACGCCATTCCCATAGGCTAAATATGAGGTACACTGATCTCGTTGGCTGCGTACAACCAATCTCCGTGTCGCAACATTGAACTGCTTTTCTGCTAACACGTCTAGCAAAAATCGCATGGTTTGAATTTTAGGTTAGATAACTGATTTGTAAACAAGCGCTTAGATCTGTTTTTTATACTTCCTCTAACCAATTTGTAATGCAGTTTAACTAANATAACTGATTTGTAAACAAGCGCTTAGATCTGTTTTTTATACTTCCTCTAACCAATTTGTAATGCAGTTTAACTAAATTCAAATTGGTAAAAGTATTTTATTAACACAATAGTGCTTGTCATTTAAAAAATAGGATATAAACAAACAATTGCATCACGGTTGACCATGTGACTTTGATAGTTGTGTATGATTGGGGTAGGTCAATGTTGGGTACATGCGCAGAAGACGAATAAGNTTGACCATGTGACTTTGATAGTTGTGTATGATTGGGGTAGGTCAATGTTGGGTACATGCGCAGAAGACGAATAAGTGGTCTACCTCATATTTAGTCTATGGCCGTTGCTCCTCAGTTTGCAGCCTCGCTCAGTCTATAGTCTATTCGCGGTCNGGTCTACCTCATATTTAGTCTATGGCCGTTGCTCCTCAGTTTGCAGCCTCGCTCAGTCTATAGTCTATTCGCGGTCCTTCGCACTTTTTTAATCAAACCTTTGGAAAGACCCATATGCATTACGTGTTTGGTTGCTTCCTAAATATGTCATGTATCACAAGCGTTTTATACTTATCTCAAAATAACGGTATCTTATTTTTTAATAAATAGAAATTTTACTTGTATTTTTTTTATAAATGATGATATATATATTAAAAATAATTTAAATAAGAACAGGGAGAAAATTGGTGTGTTGGTAATACCCAATAATAAATAGTTCTTGTGCAAAGTATTATTACAGTGAGTGCGCAGAAATGCGGTGCGTTGACCCTCTGTTGTAATTTCCTAGACTAAGTTAAGCTTAGTTTGCGTGAGGCAGAGGAATATCCTGGAATTAGAACGTTAGCAGGGCTTCAGGAAAGTTGTAAGTAACCGTGAATGGACCATTCAACTGGATTCACACGCACGGGAGAGTGCGGGACTGCTACCAGACGGAAGCGGAAACGCTAGCAGCGAATGCACATGCAAACTGATGGATGAAGTATTGGGAATTGTACGCACAGTCAGCTTACTCGACTACGTGAGTTCAGATAGGTGGGCGGAAGCTTATTAATTTTTCTTTTCTCGTATTTTATCTCAAACGATTGTTATCTCCTGCGTTTCTCTTAACGGTGATGCCACTCAGACACCAATCAAAAAATTCATTGTGAAAAAAAATNGATTGTTATCTCCTGCGTTTCTCTTAACGGTGATGCCACTCAGACACCAATCAAAAAATTCATTGTGAAAAAAAAAAACATAAATGCATTTTACCCCAACAATCTAAAACATGCGACCAATCTGATGCTAAAACTTGAACTTCCCAGTGGCGCCGTCTGAGGACTGAATTTAATGTTTTTTTTATTATTGTGATGTTTATAGATAATGTGGGATTTTTTCAGGCTTCTGTGTCAGTTCCCCTCTGAACTAATGGTCTCCTAAACTGCAAAAGTTTTGTACTGAAAGTTATTGTTAAATTTCGATTTAACTTAAATTCACTTTTTTAAAATTATTTTTGCGAAGAGAAAATTGCCACAAAAATATTTTATTGCTACAAGGAAATTGTTAAGGTTGTCGTCAAANAAATTATTTTTGCGAAGAGAAAATTGCCACAAAAATATTTTATTGCTACAAGGAAATTGTTAAGGTTGTCGTCAAATTATTTGAAGCGTTATTTTCTTACTAATTCTGAGTACCTCTAGCTAAATGCTTGTGCGGTACGTAAATTCAATAAGCATACTGTACGGTGACTTGTATGGCTGCGATGATCTGGCATGTACAGTGCTGAGACGAAATTTTTGCTACACTAGTGGCTGTTTGCTAAATGTAGCTTCTCTACCCCAGATACGCGCAGGTTTTGTAAAAGTATTTTTCTGTTTCCTCGCTAAAGAATAATAATAAAAAATACGGCCGGTGGATTCAAAGCGGGTCGATGAAACCCCCGTAGCGATGCAGGCATACGCCTGACCACCGTGACAGGGCGAAACTTTTTATCCGGTCATCCAACTGACGCTACACCTCCTTTTCTCACTCTCTTTTTTTTTCTCCCCTCTCTGAAGCACGTAACAGGCACGTGTGTGCGTCGGAGACACGCAATAGCGGCGTATCGATTATGTTGGCGCCACTGGCCTCGCGAGACCAGCCTGCTACCACGGCGGGAATTCGCGATTGCAGCTGCGACGCTTAGGGCTGTTCAAGTGCTTCAAATCACTTTCCACATTTTTGCGGTGTTATATAAACCATTTTTATTACATAGAATAGTAGTTTTATACAAGTATAAAAATATGGAAAACTGATTCGGAGAATTTCATTACGGGAGTTACAGGAACTTCTAATTTATATATTTTAGAACACAAATTTTAAAATTTTGCATTGTTACAGTTCAAAATAACTGCTGATGTNGAACTTCTAATTTATATATTTTAGAACACAAATTTTAAAATTTTGCATTGTTACAGTTCAAAATAACTGCTGATGTCATAAGAATAGGGTTAACTGATTTTATTGAAATTTTTCAATTGGTTCGGCCGTAATTTTATTTTAAGTTTTGAAATTAAATTTAAATTCAAAATAGTTAGAAGTCAAACATTATTGCCGGTGAACAATATGCCAGACTTCAAAGAAATTTCTTAGTGGTATCTCTAAGACTTCAACAAACATTTCAGCTGAAATTAAATATTGAGCTAGTATAACTTTTTGAAATTGTTTNGAATTTCTAATTTATATATTTTAGAACACAAATTTTAAAATTTTGCATTGTTACAGTTCAAAATAACTGCTGATGGCAAAAGAATAGGGTTAACTGATTTTATTGAAATTTTTCAATTGGTTCGGCCGTAATTTTATTTTAAGTTTTGAAATTAAATTTAAATTCAAAATAGTTAGAAGTCAAACATTATTGCCGGTGAACAATATGCCAGACTTCAAAGAAATTTCTTCGTGGTATCTCTAAGACTTCAACAAACATTTCAGCTGAAATTAAATATTGAGCTAGTATAACTTTTTGAAATTGTTTGGCACTATATCGAAGGTTAAAATGTTGAGAATTCTCCTAGAAATATATGTGAAAATTATTTTTAAACTGCTTTGGCATGTTTATCAAATTGTTTTTGGTATTGTATCACAAAATAGTAAAATATATTTAATATACAGAAAAAAAAATTGCCACTTGGACAGCCTTACGGACGTTGGTCTACACAAAATCCAGAATTTTATATTTGTACGAATTACCGGTCAACTTGGAGACATCAATCCTAAGTGCTCTTTCCTCAAATAAAAAAAAAGCGTTATCGCGCAGTTTTTGCGTTACGACTAGAGACAAGGAAATTTCAAGAATTCACTTGGCAACAAGCTAGACTCCACAATCATTTGTGTACCGGACCCTCAGTTAGTTGTTCATTGACTGATGCTCCAGTTTTACCCCAGATAGCAGGGGTTTCGGTGCTTGTTTTCTTGCAGGTTAGCTATTGGCTAAAATTCGTCCAGGGCGTGTCTTACAAAATGGGATCCAGTAGTAAAGGAAAGTCAAATGTACATGTTGCTATGAATTAGCTTTTAAGTCAATTCACACCTGAAAGGGTTTATTGGCGTAGCTAAATACTGAGTCAGGATTACTTAGATCACAGAAGTATAAGATGGAGTTTATTGGACGTAAGGATTATACAATAACTATTTACCTTACTATTGATCAGTGGAGCTTAAATGGAACACCAAGATGCTAATTAATTGTATTAAGTATTGTTACCTCACGCTACTACTTTACAATCTAATTGGAAAGTCCCCACCTTGTTCATGTTGCCGGAGGCTGATTCTAGGAGGCGGTTAACGACAGCCGGNAGCGTTATCGCGCAGTTTTTGCGTTACGACTAGAGACAAGGAAATTTCAAGAATTCACTTGGCAACAAGCTAGACTCCACAATCATTTGTGTACCGGACCCTCAGTTAGTTGTTCATTGACTGATGCTCCAGTTTTACCCCAGATAGCAGGGGATTCGGTGCTTGTTTTCTTGCAGGTTAGCTATTGGCTAAAATTCGTCCAGGGCGTGTCTTACAAAATGGGATCCAGTAGTAAAGGAAAGCCAAATGTACATGTTGCTATAAATTAGCTTTTAAGTCAATTCACACCTGAAAGGGTTTATTGGCGTAGCTAAATACTGAGTCAGGATTACTTAGATCACAGAAATATAAGATGGAGTTTATTGGACGTAAGGATTATACAATACCTATTTACCTTACTATTGATCAGTGGAGCTTAAATGGAACACCAAGATGCTAATTAATTGTATTAAGTATTGTTACCTCACGCTACTACTTTACAGTCTAATTGGAAAGTCCCCACCTTGTTCATGTTGCCGGAGGCTGATTCTAGGAGGCGGTTAACGACAGCCGGACACANAAGTCCCCACCTTGTTCATGTTGCCGGAGGCTGATTCTAGGAGGCGGTTAACGACAGCCGGACACACCCATCTTCTGTGGTCTTCTTGTTCCAGTGGCCCGACGATGAAAGACGCCGCTCCCGGTGTTACGCTGGCCTATATCGGGTGCGTTGTTTAATATTTTCGGCTCCATTTTATGACCGGTGGAGGGGTTTTCTACAACTTCCTTTCGCAAGGTGTTCAGCCAAGGCCTGATCTTTACATAACAATGTGTTGGAGTTTAGATTTTCCTGAAATTAATTCGCGAAATTTCCGTGTTTTTAATTATGACGTATCAAAATGACAGTTTTAGAATTTTTGGGACGTACAAATAAATAAAACGAAAAAATTAGAGAAGACTAGCAAGGGCGTCAGAAAAGCCGTGTCTTGGTTCAATTTAAGGTATGCTTAGCAAAGTTTATTTTACTGAAATTTATAAAATGCTGTAATTGAAATAAGCAAAAATTTTCTCATTTTATGCAATTTTTAAAAATTGTGAAAATATTTCATAGTCTGATGTCATATATTTTTTGAAGAAGCTTATGGAATATTATTTCAATGTGAATTGTCTCGTTTCGGTAAGTTACTTTTTTATTATTTGTACTTCCCTAAAACACTAAAACTGTGATTGTGGCATAACCTTATGCAAAAAATATAAGGTCTAAATATTTTTAAGCAATTGAATAATACTTTAATTTAATGTCTACAAGTTGAACAGTACTTCGTACAAATGTGAAATAACGCAATTTTTTTATGGCCAGCCCCTTTAAGTCGGCTGCTTGTGCTGGCCATTGAATGGTGAGCAGTGCTTCGGGAAAAAATAAATTTTATTCAAAAGCTGCTTAACGTGTGTGAGAAACGTCTTTTAGGAATAAAATTTAAATAACTGTTACGCGTGTGTGTACCCGTTCCAGGTTCTCAATTTATGTGTACAACCAATTTTCTTGTTAGTAAAATTGGTCAAAACGGGCGGTCATTTCTGAGTATGCGGAACCCATTCCAGCATTTTNAACCAATTTTCTTGTTAGTAAAATTGGTCAAAACGGGCGGTCATTTCTGAGTATGCGGAACCCATTCCAGCATTTTAAAAATGTATAGACACGTACAGCATACTACTGTTATTAGTTTAACACCATAAAATTATATGGTCACCGCTAAAAGTACTAACAGTGTGTTACCACAACAGTGAGGCAGTACAAATAAAATGCAAAACAAAGAAATTTAGTACTTTATGTTTAATTATTTTTACAGATACTTTTAAATCTGTAATTTAACATTAACTCTGCAGTAAATAAATCTGTACATTTTTGTACATCAAACTCAAAGTAAATGTTTTTACGAATAGAAAAAGCCCTAAAAATCTCTATTTAAAACAAATTGGAAGGGCTTAGCCGGACCCACGCATTCGTCATAAATGTACGGAAGACTACGCCGTAAAAAAATGCAAAATTACACGTACAAAATATTGGTAGTTTTATTCGTATTTGTGAACACCTTTTCTGCCACATAAAGTTGAACTAATCCAAACTAATGACTCCTCTTATCTATTTGAGTTTGACAACTCTGTACTTTTGTGCTGAGCGAAACTGATATGAGTCAGTCATAGTGAAGAAAACTAGCAATGATTGCCATATGCCAGATAACTTAATTCATGTGACATTCAACTGAAAACGAGAAGTTGTTAGGAAGCTAAATTGTTTTTTAACCAGCTCAGTTCCGAATTAATTTATGAGATAAGGTGTTGCAATCGTTCAATATTTTAACGTGCACTGTACTTTTGTCGAGCGTGTTCCTTGCAACCAATGAAAAACGTACTGCGTGTTCGTTGATTTCACCATTAACCATAAGGGGCCACGTTGGCTGAGCGGTTAATATGCTTGCCTCCCACCATGGTGAACTGGGTTCAATCCCCGGCCGGTTCACTCTGGATTTTCGCATGTGGGAATTGTCCAGGACAATGTCACTGGTCAACGGATTTCCTCGGGGATCTCCCGTTTTCCCTGCCCTTTCACTCCGGCGCTGCTCTATACTCACCTCACTTCACCTTCATCGGCTCTCAAGACCTCGCCTTTCAGAACCGCCAAAATCTCCTCACACACTCACCAATAACCATTAGGGGCCGCGGTTGTGAAGTGGTTAGACTACTCGCCTTCCTCCTAGGTGAACTGGGCTCGATTCCCGGTGGAGTCGCTTCCTGATTTTTGCATGTGGGTATCGTGCCGGACGATGGCGCTGGCCGGCGGGTTTTCTCGGAGATATCCCGTTTTCCCCGCCCTTTCATTCCGGCACTGCTTTATACTCACCTCAATCACCTTGATCTTTCCGCAAGACCTTGCTATTAAGAGCCGCCCAAATCTCGTTACTCACTCACTCCCTCACTCACTCAATCGTGACATTCTGTGCAGCTACGTAATGTTTATTTCTGTAGCTACCTGCTACGCCTAGTTGGAACTTGCCGTTTCCATTCAAGCAAAACTTTAAGTTTGTATGCGTGTTTCACATGCAAACATATCTATGGATTAAAATAATGCACAAGATATACGAAATTCATCTCCAGATACTCCTTCAGCCGCTGACGCAACATTCGCTATTAGTATTCACTACGTTTCGTATTTTTGAGGATAATATTTCGCATTATATTTTTTATCTGATTCATATTCGGCAAAACTCCCAAAACTAATAACAATTTAGTCAGTAAATATCGTATCTTAAGGAAAGCGCGCGTAATTTGTTTGAAATTTTTGCATTGGACTCTACGGAATATTTCGATAAAATGAAAATCTAGATATTCTCGCAAGATGTAGTAATAACTTGAAATACGACTGTTAATAACTTTAGGTTAGCGGAAAACATTAAGAAATGTTATTAGGTATTTAAGACAGTTGCTAATACAATTCCAAGTAGGTATCGGGTAGTCTTCGAAAGTACAGAAAAACATTAAGAAGGCCAATGTTATGACGACTACATAAACTAATGAAATTAAAATTTGTGTACTGAAATTTTTATTATAGTTAAATCAATTATTTTCCAAAGTTTTCTCGTCCAACGTTTATAAAAATAAATTATATTTTGCATTACGTAAATATTTAAAACATTAATCGCAAAAAGATTCTATTATAATTTGCCTAGAACATTATTAAGTTTACAAGTTTTTCATAATAACAAGAAAATTGCGATACTCGTTCCTATATGAAAATGAGCAAGTGTTAGGTAATATTTCAAACTACTAGATTTAGAATAACTTGGGGTCGTGAAATTTCCCTAAAAGATTTCAAGACAAGTCATATTTCTAAGCACTGCAAGGTCGTTTCTCCTTCTTGATTGGCTGCATTACTTTTTGACACGTGCTAACGGTCTGCGCTTGAATCACGTAGGAGCCATGCCGATGTTGCCAGTTCTGAGTGGGCCGGTCAAATATAAAAATGCCTTCTCAAGCAGACAGCAACCAAGGGCAATCCATACACTGCTGTTGGATGCTTATAGTATTGTACTCTACCATATACTTATATTCTTTCACGAAAAATCACTAGCTTTAAAAATTATTTAACAAGATTGAAAAATAAACCGTATTTATATACATTCGTACGTAACCACAATAAAACGTAGAAAACCAACTTTTAGTACTAAACAACAAAGTTTTAAAATTAAATCGCATAATTTTTCCCCTTTAATTGTGTTTATTTACACTAATAGTTAGACACTTGAATAATTCGCTAATTAATTTTGAGACATGCCGTAATTCAAAACACGTGTGTTGATATGACTTTAGCTATTGGAGCACACGATGTTTGACAACTTCTAGAGNACATGCCGTAATTCAAAACACGTGTGTTGATATGACTTTAGCTATTGGAGCACACGATGTTTGACAACTTCTAGAGAACGCTGGTCCAATCGCCGCCTTCTCCTGTGACAGTAGACAACCAATGTGCATTTAATATCGGGATATTTGTGCATAAGANCTGGTCCAATCGCCGCCTTCTCCTGTGACAGTAGACAACCAATGTGCATTTAATATCGGGATATTTGTGCATAAGACAGTAGAGTCTAGCCTACAGGTCATTGAACTCGCGAATTTTTCCGGTCTCTACTAATAGTTTATTAATAGAGTATTCCGTACTCTTTTAAGTGAAGTTACGGTCTAGTAGCCAGTAATTTTTTTTTTGCCAAAGAATCGGGAGAGTTTAANCACGTGCGCGGACTGGGAATTTGCGCGGTTGCGGGCGGGCGCGAAGGTAGAGAGGGGGTAGTTTTGGCTGCTAGGTGTTGGAGGGGAAGGGGGTGGCCTCCATCTGGGTCATCAATCACAAATATCACCACACCTGGCCATTCCCTCGAGGATTCCCCTCAACCCCTCCTCGCGTGGGCGAACCTCGTCGATTACAGCGCTCCCCGCGGCGGGAAAAGAAACAAGACCCTTTGAGTAAACCCGTTCGCTCACACAGTAACTAACTACTGTGTTCAGTGTTGCAATTACGTGAATTTAAGCACTATTCCCGAGAGTTACTCGAGCCAAGAAATCATGTAAATATTTCAAAACTTGAAAACAGAAATAAAACTAATATAGTTTTATGGTTCTCATAGTTAATTCGTGATTTTACATGAACACTTTGCCTCACCAGCAAACGTTTCCGTCAACAAAATACTAAACTTTTGTATGACAACGCGAACGAACACGATTGAATGTAAATCTTATTTAACATAGAGAAACATTTGATCGAAAGCTTGTGAGCTCTATACTATATTGGCTGACAGCCAGCGAGTAATACATGTTGTACAGTACGGTGTAGTGTCTGGTACGGTGTGGACCAATAACACGGTGGTGAGTGGGAATACAGAGTTCAAAAGAATAATAGTCGCGCCGGCCTAAGAATGGACTTGGCTCGGCCTGCCCAAGTGAAAGAGAGAGACAGAACGTCATGCTAAGCACCAACGACAGGTAGCTGGCAGGCGGGCTGCAGGCACTCCCTCCCACCTGCCGTATCACCGTCGTCGAACTGTTTCCTTTCCCGGGAATACGTGGCCCGACATTGGCGGAGCTCCAGAGTCCTAAGTTACAGAGGCGCTACAATAGTAATCCTGTTCTACTTGACATAGGTGACTCACTTCTAGTTTGCCTTGAATATCTGTAAATATGTCCTGAACTCAAAGTGTTAATACTTTGAGAACCATGCCCGAGTCTAGTTCGGGCAAAACTAGTATGCATGTTTCTCTGCCCATAACGCACAAAACTGGCCTGGATGTATTTACTATGTTTTCTTATTTCTATCATGATTTAACCCTGAGACAACATACCATATATAGCTAATTTTTGCAAATAAAATGAAACTTTTTTTACAGTGCATGAAATTGACACGTTGGACTGTAAATACTGTTCAATACTATGGATAATTTGGTTGGTAGACTGCCAACTTCGCACCTAGTTCCCTGATGTAAGGCCAATAACGAAAGTCTGGTGGGGTTTTGACCGATGGGACGGCGGTATTACGGAACAGAAACCAATNCTGATGTAAGGCCAATAACGAAAGTCTGGTGGGGTTTTGACCGATGGGACGGCGGTATTACGGAACAGAAACCAATAGAATACTGTGTCCTTGCATTGGTGTAAATAATCGACTCACATTTAACTTGTCTTTATCACTGGTAAACGTTTGTCGACTTCAAAGTCTTAGGAATGCAGAGGTGAAATACGAAATCCAACGGCACACGCCAGGTATGTGGTGCCACTAGCCAGCAACATGTCGGAACGCCGTTCGCTAATCAGCGCCTGGTGACGTACTAGCCAACCAGCAGCTCAGCCAGTAGGGAAACTTCTGCTACATGCGGTATCCAGTCATATGCAAGGCCCGTACCTAGAGCTCATCCAGCCAATCAGAGAATGACTACGCCCACTTCAAAGGAACCGCCACGCAATTTCGTCTCTGTGTACTTATTTGATCTGCGGCTCTGTGCTTGTGTTTTTACATTTTTCTTGCGACCAATGAACAGTGTGCTACGTTCTTGATGACAATAGCAGTAACCATTCACGTCAAAGAGGTGTAGAACATTCCACATGTCAGATTGGCCGCGAGGAAGACTGGGCACTGCTGCCTTGCTGTGTATAGCAATGGTCATATTTATCATCATTGTGCAACATTACACGAGCACGGATACGGTGACCAAAGGGGTTAAAATAACCAATACCTCCGATAATAGTTAACTCTTTTCGTCACAGATATATATTATTTTAGACGCTACAACAGTCAATATTTTTGACACTGTTTAAATATCAGTAGAGCGTACTATGCCATAACCAATAAAAACATGTCTGTATATGATGATATTGGCAGCAGCTTATTATGAGACCGAGGAATGCAGTGTTAATAAAGAACTATGTCGCCCACAACGTGTAAGACTTTCCTTATTGAAGGCGTTTTTTGTTTTTTTTTTGCTGTGTACTGTGTCGTTATTAAATCGACGTTGGGTGTAACGTTCAGTATATATATACCACTATGACAAAAAGTATTTATTTGAATTGTCGCCATTATTAAGCGTAGTTTTCTACCTGTACTAAACCGTTTAAATATTTCTAGAGACGTGGTTAGAATACGTAGAACTGTACGGCGGTACTGCCTACCTTCAGGGTGACCTATTGGTGTCAAAGGGAAGCAGGTTGCCCTACCGGAGGCCTCTAGACATCTAAGCATTTAGAATATAAGATTTTACGTCCACAAGCGCCAGCCGATTGGATCATTAACGATTATGCGGACAACACCTTTGGGCGGGGAACGATTTGAGAGATTTGGCGTCTCTTAACAACGAGATCTTGAGAGCCGATGACGGATAAATGAGGTGAGAATGGAGCAGCGCCGGAATACAAGAGCGGGGGAAACGGGATATCCCCAAGAAAAAAACCTGCCGACCAGCGACATCGTCCAGCACGATTCCCACTAGCGAAAATCCGGGAGTGACCAGGCCGGGGGTTGAACCTGGTTCGCTTTGGTGGGAGGCGAGCAGACTAACCGCTCAGTCACCGCCGCCCGTTGCGTGAAGTCGAGCTACGGCCCATAAACGTGGANGTGGGAGGCGAGCAGACTAACCGCTCAGTCACCGCCGCCCGTTGCGTGAAGTCGAGCTACGGCCCATAAACGTGGATAATCCGTCACCCCGGCTGGCTAGAAGAATGGACGAGATGAATGACAAGCAAAAACACTAGGAAATAACACAAAAAAAATTAGCACACGTTTCTTTTATAACACACTAGCCATTTTATCCTTTTACAATTTGATGACAAAGTTCNCACAAAAAAAATTAGCACACGTTTCTTTTATAACACACTAGCCATTTTATCCTTTTACAATTTGATGACAAAGTTCTTGACTCGCTTAGGTTCTGTGCAGACCAAATACGAATATTTTACTTTAGAGTATCAGCACAATGACAAGCTGGCGAGGGGGGTCCTTTGATTTTGGCTTACCCATTATCTGATTGGCTGCGCGAGGCTCTGGGAGTGGGCCTTGTGACTGATTGGCTAATGAATATTGCGAAAGGAATCCTATTGGCTGGGCAGCTGGTTGACATGTACGTTACCAGGCACTGATTGGCGAGCGGGTTTCGAGATTTTGCTGGGCAGTGACGCCATTTGTCTGGCGTGTGAGGCTGTATTTCGCGGCGCAAGCGGCTGTTTTAACTCTGTAAAGTAATGCGGGGCAAGAGTTCGCACTTAAGAAAACGGTAGTCTATTGTCTGCCGCAATGATGTATTTCACATACAACAACGTGTATATGTTTTGACAAAGCATTGTGTATGATTATACACAACAACTGGAATTTTAATTAATTTGTGAGAACTTACAATACAAATAGAATACATGACTGCATAGTGCGAAAACTTTCCCCACGCGCTGGGCAAGAATCCTATTACAGTGGGATAAGATTCCTATCGGCATCTACTACATTTTAAAATGCCCTTTCCCACATAACCAATACAGGGTTTCTCCCACTATGATCTGCATTGGCTGTACATAACCCAGTCCACAGATGGAGGCTCTCTGTACATTTCACCACGTCCACCACAGAAATAGTCCACGTTACCGGAGCTTGCAATGATTTTCTTGCCATCTAAAGTGAATTTGTGTTTTCCTCCAACGCCTTTGGTTTTCAAGCTCACTAATTTTGATGTTACAGTCGTTTTCTTTAGGTTAGGCCTATTTCTTATTTGACTTTGTAAAGACAGGAATTTAGCATGTAGCGGCTATGTGAGTCGGTATTTGAGATAGATATGGATTTATGCGCTTCTTTTGTGGATTACTAGTTTTATATGGGCGTGATTATTTCTGGCGAAACAGAACACTTTACAGAAGTGGATACATACGCAAGACAAGCATTGGAGGAGACTTCAGTAGAGTTACCTGTAGAAAACTCTTTACAAATATGTTCATAGCCACTTTCAGAAAGCCTAACCGGAACGTTTGTGACAGTCATTTCCTTCNAGAAAACTCTTTACAAATATGTTCATAGCCACTTTCAGAAAGCCTAACCGGAACGTTTGTGACAGTCATTTCCTTGCTTTGAAGTACAAGAAAAGTGTATTTATACTCTCATATTATCAGTACTGTCACCAATAGGATACAATTGATTGTCGTTATTATTTGGGAGAGGACTGCAAGTAATTTCAGATAGAAAACAGTGAACTTCAGAAAAAATATAGGGATACTTTGGCAGTAAGGGGGACTGGGCACGGTTGTAACAACTCGAATATTCGCAAAACTATGCACGGTTTGGTGCGGGGTAGAAGGGGAAAGACACGCGGCTTGCCTATACGAACCTGATCGGCAGTGTTGCGTCACCCTCCGCGCACTTCGTTCGTTTGTAGAGGGACCTATTGTGTTTTTTCACCCATAAGTAAGTATTTTTGATCGATTTCTTTCTTGAGTTGCTTCGTTAATATTATAATTTACGTTTTGAGATTTTTTGTACGTAATTGGTGGACTTCAGAGGTAAGTAAACACTAATTAGTTTTTGTGTAGGTTATTTTCTCTCGCCTCTGAGACAGTTTCACTGGCACATTGATTGTGTGTGTGTATGTTGGGAGGGGGGGGGGAGAAGTGGATACGGTTATAACATTAGTAATATTTTGGTTTTACAATGAAGATGCTCAGGAAACGTGTCAGGAAGATATCGAGAGGTGTAAGCGACATATCACGTTTCCAGGATGGATACGACTAAGTTAAAAGTGGGAGTTCTTTGAGACGAGCAGCGGAGATCTACAGAGTTAACCACGTCTCTCTGCTACGATACATACGAAAGAGAGATGCCACGAACGAAGGTGCCGAGGCAGAAAATATTAGTATGGGATATGTAGCTCATAACAGAGTCTTTTCGGAAGATCAAGAACATCTACTCGCCAAATACCTCATCCGTTGTGCAGATATATATTTCGGTCTTTCAACTGAAAATGTTAAATTTTATAAAGTTATTAAAGAAGACTGTTTAAAATGTTACCAAAATTGCGCCATATTAACATTAAATAATGTAAAAGTACTCACGTGTGATTTATTAGTAATAAAGCTGATTGAAATGCGAGCATTGTGTATTATTAGTGTATGTTTCAACTGACCCCCATCACTGTTACAACCGTCCTTGGCATGGGCTCAGTTATAACAGTTGGCACACGTTTTGTGAAGCGTCTCCTGTCTGGCAACTACCGCATCTAGGCCTATCAGTTTAATATTTATTTGAAGACAAATGAGTACTCTTCTATGTCAAGCGACTTATTTGTTGTTTACAGCCAGAATGGCAATGCTACGAGAGATCAAAGCAAGATTGTTACAACCGTACCCAATTTCCCCTATGCCACGTGCCTGAAATCCTTTGGCTTTAATTCGAATCATTGATGCCTTTTCATAAGCAAGTCGAAACAAATAAGCAATCATAAATTACATTTTGCATCTACCAGAATGTGCTGACATCCATTTACTACGTTAAATTGCATAATACGATTTCAGTTTGGTGTACTATTTCACTACAATCTGTTAGAATTATATTCCTGTTTCATTACTATGGTAGTAGAAAATTAAATTGCCGACAGAGTACTTCTAGGCTGATAATTTTGATTTAATCAACATCTTTGTTTCCTTCTTTAAATTACGGTATTTAATATTACATACAATACGACACGTTCTTACTTTTATTTATATCAAACAATCAAACTGTGTCAGTTCTGCAAAAAAAAAAATGTTTAAAATGTTCTAAAAATGTTTTGCATTGTGGGGCAAGATTCCGCATTATCGTTTGTGCACACTCTTGCCCCAGGGAACTTGCCCCAACAAAAGGAAAATTTAATTCGCCAACTACATTTCAGAGTTGCATGATTAAAATTACACCCTAACATTAATACAAGCAAAAAACATACCTGTTAAGTAAATGCACATATTCTTCGACAACATTAATTCGTTGTAATTCTGCAGTCAATTTTTAACTCAAGAAAATTACATCAAATGTGATTCCATACTGATAGTTGAGACCGCACTCCCGCCAATGGCGGCAGCGCGCAACCAGCCGTGTCCAGTGGTGGCAAACATTCCGAAAATTCTCTATATGAACGTTGATGCTACCTAACGGCGACTGCGAGAACTACGACGTCGCGGGACCCTTGCCTCATGGGGACTCTAGACCCACATTACCCTATTCTTAAAACATTCTGTATCTAAGTGTAAATTATCACATGTGGCGGATGGATACATAATAAGATATAAGTTATAATACACGGCTTTAAAACCATGAACCATTATACCAACAATTACTTTTCTTGTTTTAAGTTAATTGCCAATTTAGTCCTTGGGTCGTGTAGAGGTAAACACCGACCCGGCCCATGCATGCAAAATTTTTCTTTATTTCTTCTTAAACCAATTTTCTCTAGAGAAGCCCATGGTAAATATTTAAGTTCTTCCTCCCGGCCGTTTTATTGCTGTGTCTGTTTGCGAACTCTGGCGTTCGGGAAACACCGCATGTAATTGGATGAGCGTCGCTGCTGGTCGTTGTCCTTGATTGAAGTGAATGTAGTTAGCGACTCCATGTATCCTTCCGCTAGTGAAAAACTTGGCCACAAACTTTAAGTAGAGAGGAGTGGAGAGATTTAGGCGGCTCTTAACGTCGAGGTCTTGAGAGCCGATGAGGGCGAAGCGATTTGAGTATGGAGCAGAGCCGGAACGGTAAGGAGGTGGAAACGGGAGATCCCCGAGGAAACCCTTCAACCAGCGGCATCGTCCAGCACGATTCCTACATGCGAAAATCTGGGAGTGAACCAGCTGCGGATCTAACCGGGTTCGCTTAGGTGGAAGGCGAGTAATATAACCACTTCACCCCCGCGGCCTCTAATACGTATAGATCTAACAAGTAAAACCGCCCCATATATATCCGCTGCACGCAGATAATCATGCAANGGGAGATCCCCGAGGAAACCCTTCAACCAGCGGCATCGTCCAGCACGATTCCTACATGCGAAAATCTGGGAGTGACCCAGTTGCGGATCTAACCGGGTTCGCTTAGGTGGAAGGCGAGTAATATAACCACTTCACCCACGCGGCCTCTAATACGTATAGATCTAACAAGTAAAACCGCCCCATATATATCCGCTGCACGCAGATAATCATGCAANCGCGGCCTCTAATACGTATAGATCTAACAAGTAAAACCGCCCCATATATATCCGCTGCACGCAGATAATCATGCAACAGGAGATTTGGTGATATCAACTGGTGAAGTACCATTTAGTATGTATATAATTAGTTATAAATAGATACCTGTAAATTTCGCGGATTCATACGGCAACATGCTAGACTCCTCAAGACTTTTGTGTAATCGAGCGTCTGTTGGTTGTTACTGTTGTCTGTTGCTCCAATTTAAGCCGAGACCAGGTGGAACGGGATTCAGTCCTGGTTTTCCTTGCAGAAACTTTATTGTTTAAAATATGCGTTATTTATGCATTTAAAAAAACAACTGCGGTCCAACAGAAGGAGAAACTCACATAGCAAATGTTGAAATTTAACTTATCTTCGAAAGAATTCGCGAAATTGCCGGATTTCTAGTTATGAAGCTGCTATAGGCTATTCACGGAAAAATGAGCACTTTTGAAAGGCCTCTTATTTTGAATAAAAGTCAATAAATATATTTTATTATATCCTATAGCGTTCACTTCTTAGTGCGACGTAATATACAAACTGTGTTTCTTACATACGTGGCAATATTTGTTTAAAAAAAGTGATGGAGGCATAAAACATGACTGAAAGGAAAAACTAACACATGTNTACATACGTGGCAATATTTGTTTAAAAAAAGTGATGGAGGCATAAAACATGACTGAAAGGAAAAACTAACACATGCACGACTAATAAAATTTAAAATTTTTGCGTAATCCAATTTTATGAACTACAAGTACAATAAAACTGATTAGTGAATTTACGGAGCGGTTCCGAAATGGCACGTAAAAGTTTGTAAAAATAACTGAAAGCCCGTTTTTTTTTTTGGAAAAGAGACGTTTCCGTAATTTTACAGATACCTCTCGATAATTACTTAGAGAACTAATATGCATCTTCACGGATGCTTTAACAGTGCTTACAGCTATTGGCGTGGAAAATAAAGAAGTGACAGTGGATAAAGAGTACGCAGTGTATATAAAATTGCAGTGTCTATACCGTTGTCATGAACTAGACTTGCATGATTTCATTTTTATTTAAATAGTTCAGATCTTCGCTAAGTCTATGCCATGTAGGCTGAACTATCAGCTACAGTGGCAAAAACGCTTCTTGTAGACTCAGAATTTTTCGCTCCTGAAACAGTAAGCTATACGAAATACGGAGACGTTTCGCATTACGTATTTATGAATGTTCGTTCTTCTGTTCTTTCTTGCGGTTTATCGTTTTTATTTAAGTTAAGTGTTTATTTTCGTAAAAATATTGCTATGAATATACGACAGTTTTTAACTTTGATTATTTTCCCCTGCCGAAAAAGTTGGACTGATTTTCCGGTTATCTTTCTATTATATTTCTTATTGTCTCAGAGTCATTTTGGATGCACAGAAACCTTTTGGCTCAATCATGGATGTAAGAAAATATTCCAAGGGTTTGAAATCTGCGGTATTTGAATACACCATTTCCTGTATATTAGCTAATTAATATGCGCAGAAACACAACGCCTCAATCTGATACTTTACATGTTTATAATTTCAGATCTTGAAGAGGTATGTAAAATACAATGGTCCATCAAAGGCTTTAGCCCTGTCTACATTGACTTGGCGTTACCACAAAGCGTTACGATAAGTCATGAATACACGTTGAATAATGAGGTTGGCTACAACCGACATTTGACGTGTGGCGACGCTTAGCGGTAAAACCATCGTGTTAAAAGTTGGCAAAATTCACAGTCTCTGCATTTTATATTTAACGGCAATCAATTAGAATTCAAGATGTCTGGTACAGCGAAAACAAAAAGTACACAGTAAAATATTTTTGTAAGTTTTGCAAACAATTCTTTTGGAGAAATAATTGCCAAACATTTTCTTGTAATTCTAAAGCTGAAATATTGTGTTTTTAAATTTTTACCTAATATTGTTTTATGAAAAAAAATTTTATTTATCTTTATATTTATAATGAACTTGAAGTCTACAATACTTTCTTGTTTAACGTCTATTGCAGGAATACCAGTTTTCTTATTGTAACTTTTAGCGTTTAACCACATAGCAACTAAATACACAGAGATGAAATAACGTGGCGGTTCCTTTGATGTGGGTGTACCCTTTCTCCTATTGGCTGCGTGAGGCTCTGGAACTCGACTCGTGTCTAATTGGCTGCTGCGTGCTGTGAAATGTTCCGTACTGGCTGGGCTGGGACGTGGGTTACCAGCGCTGATTGGCGAACGGTGTTCCGACATGTTTTCTCTCAGCGATGCCATTTTTCTGCTCGTCTGCAGCTAAAGTTTGCGGAATAAGAGACTTCTTCAACTCTTCATTCTTAAGGGTACACCTACACATTTTTACATCCTCGAGGTCGAGCTATGAGGCAGGCCCTGCTAAGACAGTACGAGTAGGGTATTGTTAAACGCGATGTTAGCCAATATAGTATATTACAGATGCAAATTATACTTTTCTTATTCCCCTCAAATAAAATGCGTAAGATTGCCCAAAAAAAATAATTTCAACCATTTTCACCATTTTTGTTTTTCCTTAGATTGTATTTAATAGGATAGATGAAAAAAGTGGCGAATGTAAATAACTGTTTTATATCTTTCCTGGAAAAATGTGGTATTCCCATTTCAAATTTTTTTTAATACACTTATACGCGCAATTACTTATTTTACACATAATGTTTCTCTCAGGAGTCCACTCCTTAGAGGCGTTGTCTTACAAGCCTTTAACCACGGAATTTGAATGGGGGATTAGTGTTAAAGCAATTGCTCTTTCAGAAAATACGGCGATGTTAGTAAATTTTAAAAAATCATTATTATGTTGTAAAATGTAAATATTAAAGTTAAATTTTAGGAAAAAATATTAAACAATAACTGCTAAGGTATACTAACGTGTCAGTATTCCATAAACCATTCCTTCACACATTAATTTCTGAGTTTGAGTGTTGCAATATTTTTGTATGCACTGTACGTGTGTTCAGCATTTTTATTGGAACCAATGAACAACTGGATACATACTCGGCGATATTGATACAATAACCATTCATGTCAAAGAGGTATATAAAATTTAACAAATCTTGTTAGCCAAAACGAAGACAATTAAATATACTGCTCAATGATGTCTTGTTGTGTACAGTACCAGTCGTCAGTTTCATTCATTTGCGACGTGTATACGATCATGGACATGGTGACTGAACTGTTTAACAAATATACCTTGGAATACTTTATGTTAAAAACGGTTATATTTTTAAAACTAATGTCCTCAGAAGGGATTTCTTTAACATTAATTCCTCATTTAACTCTGTTGTTGCAAGCTCGGCATATCGAGCTCTCGGCGCGAACCATGGTGACCAGTGTGACGTCACGACGATGACATCTCTCCTCCTCCGCCAACCTCGGGAAAACCCAAACGGCCGACAGCAGAACAAACAGAGCATCGCCGAATGACGCCGTC
>NQII01000011.1:1838742-1892770 GCA_002778355.1 Clitarchus hookeri
CCGGAACGTCAGCGCCACACTTCAGCTGACCCGGTGCACGACGCGAGAGCTCGCCGGCCGCTGCCAAGGCCTACGCCATGCCCTCGTAACCATTGACTAAATATAAGGTACACCGATTATGAGTCTACTGCACATGTACCCAACATCGACGTACCCCACAACAACACAACTGTCAAAGTCACATGGTCAACAATTTTGACCGTGCTTGTTTATATTTTAATTTGCATCAGACAATTACTATGAAATGTATCAAATACTTTCACCAATTTGAATTGAATCTAATTGCATTTTAAATTGGTCAAAGGGAGCATACAAGCATCTAAAGGCACTTGTTTACATACAAAGTACTCTAACCTCAAATTCTATTCCCGTCACTTATGATAGTAGTATTGACAGAAAAGCATTCAAATGATGGAACGGGGTGAATATAGTCGCGCCGGCCTAAGAACGGACTTGGCTCCACCTACCCAAGTGAAAGAGAGANTGAGTCTACTGCACATGTACCCAACATCGACGTACCCCACAACAACACAACTGTCAAAGTCACATGGTCAACAATGGTGACCGTGCTTGTTTATATTTTAATTTGCATCAGACAATTACTATGAAATGTATCAAATACTTTCACCAATTTGAATTTAATCTAATTGCATTTTAAATTGGTCAAAGGGAGCATACAAGCATCTAAAGGCACTTGTTTACATACAAAGTACTCTAACCTCAAATTCTATTCCCGTCACTTATGATAGTAGTATTGACAGAAAAGCATTCCAATGATGGAACGGGGTGAATATAGTCGCGCCGGCCTAAGAACGGACTTGGCTCCACCTACCCAAGTGAAAGAGAGANAATGATGGAACGGGGTGAATATAGTCGCGCCGGCCTAAGAACGGACTTGGCTCCACCTACCCAAGTGAAAGAGAGAGAAGAGAGACAGAACAACTTGCAAATCACCAACCACAGTTAGCTGGCAGGCGGAGAGACGAATCTGGAGGCACTCCCTCCCACCAGCCTTACCCCCGTCGACCAATTGATACCTTTCCCGGGGAGAAGTGGCCCGACATTGACAGAGCTCCCAAGTCCTGAGTTACAGCGGCGCTGCTATAGTTCTGCATTCCGCCGTGATTGCTCTACTTCATATTCACTCTACTCCCGTAACTCGAATAGGGGGAAACGAATTCTTACCGAAGATAACCGAAGTGGACGTTCTACGGTCTTACAACTTCATTAAAGAATTATTGTATATTTTAACCAACCATACTATGTTTATATAGGATAAACCCTACTAATATTGCACTGGAGAGCCAAAAAAAAAACTGGTATAGGCGTGCGTATGCAAATAACAGAGGTACGTAACCAATCAGAGTAACGTGATGCGGTCGGCAGCGCCTATATAAGACAACAAGCGTCTGGCAAAGTTGCTAGATCGGTTACTGCTGCTACAATGGCAGGTTATCAAGATTTAAGTGAGTTTGAACGTGGTGTTATAGTCTGCGCACGAGAGATGGGACATAGCATCTCCGAGCTAGCGATACAATTTGGATTTCCGCGTACGACCATTTCACGAGTGTACCGTGAATATCGGGAATACGGTGATACATCNTAGCGATACAATTTGGATTTCCGCGTACGACCATTTCACGAGTGTACCGTGAATATCGGGAATACGGTGATACATCATATCTTCGAGATCGCTGTGGCCGGAAAAAGATCGTGAACGAACGGGACAAACGACGACTGACGAGAATCATTAAACGTGACAGACATACAACCCTTTCTTAAATTGGCGCAGATTTCAATGATGGGGCATCAACAAGTGCCAGCGTATGAACTATTCAACGGACCATCATTGATATGGGCTTTCGGAGCCAAAGCCTTACTCGTGTACCGTTTGGTGACTGCACGACGCAAAGCTTTACGCCTCGCCTGGGCCCGCCAACACCGCCATTGGACTGTTGATGACTGGAAACACAACATTTTGCCTGGTCTGACGAGTCTCGTTTCCAAATGTATCGGGCGGATGGACATTGTTTAAAACGATTTTGTCTTTGAACATGACTTATGTTGAAACCGCACACATGGAGGTACGACAACATACAAGATGTTTATATAGTATTGAAGTTTACTGTGTGCTCGGTATTTTTCGCTAAAAACCGCTGGCCCTAGTAATTTGAAATGATTGTGGTTGAGCGACGCATCAATAATATTGCCCAGGAAACATAGTCCAGTCACAATATAGAAGATAATAACAGCTGGCGATTTCATCCATATTGCCACCAACATAAAAAAGGGAGAGTTTGTAATTTACTCTGTGTTCTGAAGTTGGCAGTACCGTAGAACCTACTTAGGCTTTCTTCGGAAAACAAATGAATAGGACAAGATTACCTTGTTATTCTGTTGAGTTACATTTCTATACTATATGCTCCCTGCCCTGTGCCTGTACTCTAACCGTTCCAATGTAGCAGCTATCATACTGTGAACAGACTAGTCCGTCAAGGGCACTGACTTACTTTCTGACAATGTTTATCTCTGCTGCAACCTCGGAATTAATAAAGTATAGTTGCCTCGCGCCAGTGTTTGCTCCGTAGACCACCGCATAGATGTGAGCGGCGATGACGACCGACACGTCATTATTAGGGACAGGGATGTTTCGCGGATTCAGTACGCACACTCAAGTACCACATTTTTGTTAATTTACTGCCGGCATAAAGAATGGGCAATTCTAATCCAGAACGGGAAGTGCATACTTCGGATGGATTTTTTCCATTACAGGTTTGTTATTTGTAACGACTCATTGATTTAAATAGCTAGTGTTAGGAACGGTGATCTAGTAGCAGATGTGACTCAGACGTAATCGTTTTGGCATTCTAACTTATCCTAAAGCTTATTCGCGAAATTTTACTGTCTCTAGTCATTATATATCCACCCATATCAGTCAAACCATAAGCAAATTTACTGTATATACAAGTCAAAGTTCTCTTAATACAAGCTGTTAAAAAAAGTATTCCATATGTTCATAGGTAGTAGTATGCACCAAAACAAGAATAAAAGTCTAACAAACATGAATCCTAAAACCCATACCTTAGGAACTATGAGCACTTGTCCACCATCGCTACTGATACATACAAGGATACAGATTGAATCTGTGCAATATGTCATGATTTCATAGCAAACGAATAGCCTGACTTGCTGGAGGAACTGCAGTACCATCAAGGGTTAAACATGAAGTTCATACATGATGGAGCACCGGCCCATTTTCTCAGAATTGTCCGAGAACACCTACATTTAATGGACGATGGATTGTTCGGGGNCATGATGGAGCACCGGCCCATTTTCTCAGAATTGTCCGAGAACACCTACATTTAATGGACGATGGATTGTTCGGGGAGGTCCAGTACGCTGGCCTGCTCGTTACCCTGGCCTTAATCCTTTCGATATTTGGTTGTGGGGACACTTTAAGGCTTTGGTGTATGCAACCTTCATCAATAATGTACAATCATTAGAGGAGCGCGTCTTCAACGTCTGCCATCACATCCGTTACCAACCAAGAGTGTTTCAAAGAGTGCGTTATTCCCTTTGATATAGGGCACAAGATGCATTGCTGTGAATGGACGTCACATTGATCATCCTATATAGCGACGGTGAAGGTAAAGGTAAAGCTTTTGGGACCCATGTTTGTTGGACTTTTTGTCTTGTTTTGGTGCATACTATTATCTCTCATAGTATGGAATACTTATTTATTTTTACATGGTGTAGAGCGACAGCAATCAGATAAGTTTTTAGCTGTTCAAGATATAGCTCTTTTGAAACCAACCTTTATAAGAAAAATACCACTTCCTCTAACTACATATTTCCTACAGTACGCACTAATATGCAAGCTCATAGTTAAGTTGGCAGCGAGTTAATAAAAACAGTTCTGAGACTTGACGTATTGACAGCATACTATTAAAATGTATGGTTACTGAAGTGATTATTTTCTACACATAATAGTAAGAATTTTCATGTTACTATAGTCGCGCNCTATTAAAATGTATGGTTACTGAAGTGATTATTTTCTACACATAATAGTAAGAATTTTCATGTTACTATAGTCGCGCCGACCCAAAAATGGACTTGTCTCCGCCTACCAAAGTGTGAGAGAGACAGAACAAATTACAAACCACCAACCACACGTAGCTGACAGGCGGGCAGACGAATCTGCAGGCACTCCATCCCACCTACCGTACCACCGTCGTCCAATTGCTTCCTTTCACTGGAAGAAGTGGCCCGACATTGGCAGAGCTCCCAAGTCATATATTATAGCTATGCTACTATAAATTTTTTTCTTTCCTACCTAAAAATTACCAGTTCTTACTCGGATGATACATGAATAGGGGCAGGAAAATTTCGCGATTTCGACGGCGTCTACGATAGACTCCGCTATCTTAAGTGTTTTCGATTTGCGGCTAAATGTTCACTGGTTGTTGTCCCAGTGAGTAGCCATTTGTACCTCAGACACGGGCCTCAACCTTGCTTCATTGCAAGTGTATTATTGACTCATTGTTCATCATGGTCGTATCTGACAAACTATGGCCCAATTGTAAGCAAAGCGCAAAGATGTCTGACTGAATACTAGTTTTTTCTAATATGTATTCGCGAGTTTCCCACACCATATGCGGGAATAATGTGAGACGGCCAGTGATAGCGTTAATTAAAATTTGAAAAAAGAGTTTAGCGAGAGAAGAAAAGTAAATTATTTGTAGATGTCCGGAAAATTCGCGAGTTTATTTAAGGGTAAGATAAACTTTATGCGCATGTACCATGAAGTTTCGCTTCTATTAGACCACAGTTTGTTAGAAACGCCTCGGACGACTTTCGACCAATAGCGAACCTGTAGGGAAAATAATGGCCTAATCCCGTGCTACATGGTCAGCTGTTAAATTGGAGCAACAGCCCTTGAACAACTAACTGAGGCTTANATAATGGCCTAATCCCGTGCTACATGGTCAGCTGTTAAATTGGAGCAACAGCCCTTGAACAACTAACTGAGGCTTCAGTACACAAAGATCTGTGGAGTCTAGCTTGTTGCCGAATGAATCCACAAAATTTCCGTAGGAATGATTTCAAAAGTTATGTTTACCGTGGACAGCCTATACACGATAGTATGGAACTTAGGAAGTAGTAGAAACATAACTGTTGTTCGTACAGAAGAACACCGTTTCCATACTACGGAGAAGACAGATCTTCGACATAACCACTTCGGCAAAATATGAATTATTCCTGCAACAATTACAATTGCAATGAACTAACAAAACGTTATGTTGCCAGAAACATGTCGGAACGTCGTTCCCCGATCAGTGCCTGGTAACCTACTTGTCAGTCGAAACATTTAGCGAATAAATTTTATAGCACGGTAGACTCCAAGAAAGTTTACATCTGCATCATATTTGCTACTGGATCACAGTTGGTGTGACACGCTCTCGAATACATTAAGCCAATAACAACAATTCAGAGAAAAAAAAACGCCGAATCCCGCACTTGTCTGCTCAGAAGTAGAGGTGACCATTTAATGGGATGGAAGTTTTTGGACAAAGAGCTGCGGACTTTGAATACGTTTACTATTCCTGTCCGTGTCTATAGGGTATCAATTCGCACCACGCAGCGATGAAGTGGAAAGATTTTGGACGGCTCTAAAGAGCGAAGTCTTGAGAGCCGATGAGGGTGAAACGAGGTGAGCATGGAGCAGCGACGGAATGAAAGGGCGGGTGAAGCGGAAGATTTCCGAGAAAACTCATCAATTAGAGGCATTGTCCGGCACAATTCCAAAATGCGAAAATTCGGGAGCGACCCCGCCGGGAATAGAAACCGGATTGCCTAGATGGGAGGTTAGTAACCTAACTACTACACTACCGCGACTTCATCACGTCGTACCCAATTACATACAAGNTTGCCTAGATGGGAGGTTAGTAACCTAACTACTACACTACCGCGACTTCATCACGTCGTACCCAATTACATACAAGACCCGTTCTCAAAGCCTCACACAGCCAATCAGCGAATGGGTACGTCAATAGGATAATAACCGCCATGCCATTTTCAGATCTGTGTACTTAACGACTCTATTTTCGGGAAGGCAAGTAGTGCCATTGCCCTGGCAGACGAGGGTGGTTTTTCACGATACACTGGGCGAGTTTCACCTCCGTATGGCTGGCAGTTCTGGTGCAGGAGTCTATCGATCCTGGCAACATAAATTCTTCAGTGCATTATAATTTCCTTACGTGAGCGCGTTTTCCAGCTCGGCGGGCCGGCTTGTATGGCATCCCGTGGGGCGCGTTCCGAAGAGGCGTGTGGGTTCCGAGCCAGCGAATCTATGCTCTGCTCGGACCGCATCTGAATCCAATCATGCGGAGAGCAAATAATATGAACTGAAAATAAAACACATTAAAAAAAATGATGGGGCCGTGCATTCTCCCGGGGGATGTTTTACTCGTAGAAGTAGAAAAGATTTCGATCGAATATCGTAAAAGAAGTAAAATTTTGTCTTGCATACTTCCATTGCAATAGCACATTCTGATAAGCTAAGGGGTAGAAAATTAAAAGTGCTTTCCTTCCTCTCTCTTTTTACATAACCANACCAATTTTAAATGTGGTATCTTTACTTACAAGAAATTTGAGACGAAACGCTACATTTTTTCATAAAATTTCTATGTAATTAGAAATTATTTATAAACGCAGACATTTTCTTATTTTCCCTCAGAAGAGAGAGAGCTTACTGAAAGTTGACCGCGCAATAAGAGACCGCGCTCGAAGATCTGGCTTGGCGAATTTCGGAACGCTGCCGGCGAGGCAGGGACGGGAGAAGTTATGGGAGGAATTCACGAGGGAGACCCGGCCAAATTGTCAGTCGATTTGTCCGTGCCGGCGAGAACATTTCTTCCGTACGATAGGTCGAAGAGAAAATGGCGGAGGGGGAAGGTTCGGAGTGGCTTCGACGTTCTCTTGGCAGCAGGGTATTCGCGTGGCTTGCAATACGAGTGGCTCGCGAGGCGGGGGCGGTGGAGCTGCGTGACGTATCGATCAATCGAAATCGATGTCAACATGAAGAAGTCAACACCCAGACACCAACATCGACGTTCTGAAACACGAACCAATCGACTTCGTTGCCCGGTTCTTTCTCAATACCTTGTTATGACGCTACGAAGCATTTCTTCTGTAAGCACGGAGTGGTCCTCAAAGTTCCTGCAGTAATTTTTGGAAACACGTGATACTACATGTCCACACGTACCACTAATGCCGAGAGTTGACATAGGCGGTGTTACAAATCGTCAAAACATCCAACACTCATTCACTCGCACTCGAAGTGATATCAGTTACACATAACAGAGAGCTAGAGCCCGAATTGGTGTAGCGATAGCGCGTTGGATGCATGCTCTAATGCGTACTCTCAGGATACTGTTTATTTATTCACATAGTGTAGTTGCTCTGCTGTACTCACAATGCCGAATGATGATGAGCTGTTCTACTGTAAGTAAGCTATTTGTAAATACGGCGTGAGTATGAAACAATACCCCAACTTTTAAGGTCTATAATATCAAAACCAAACAACTTAAAACCTTGATTGAACAATCAAATGAACCGTGGAACCATGGAGTTTCATACATTCATAAATGTTCAATGTGACCACAATGAGCGGCCCGAATGACATCTACGCGATAATCAAACTCGTTCCACACCCTTGTCAGCATGTCCGGTGTTACGGTTTAGATGGCGTCCATAATTCTCGTTCTGAGGTCGTCAATGTTAGGCGGCAATGGTGGACGAAACACTTGATCCTTCATGTACCCTCATAGATAAAAACGTACGGGGTAATATCCGGGCTTCTTGGGGGCCGGTGATGAAGAGCCTGGTCACCAGCTGCTCCTCGACCAATCCAGCGTTGCNGGTAATATCCGGGCTTCTTGGGGGCCGGTGATGAAGAGCCTGGTCACCAGCTGCTCCTCGACCAATCCAGCGTTGTGGCAACATCTCGTTCAGGTATCCGCGAACAACTAGTTGCCAATAGGGTGGCGCACCATCCTGCTGGAAAATGAAGTCCCCCATCGCCTCTTCTAACTGAGGAAACCACCACCCTGTAAGCNGGGTGGCGCACCATCCTGCTGGAAAATGAAGTCCCCCATCGCCTCTTCTAACTGAGGAAACCACCACCCTGTAAGCATGTCCAAATAAGGGATTCCAGTAACAGTGGGCTCGTGAAAATAGAAAGGCCGAAAACAGTGTGTTTGGATACAGCGTAAAACACGTTTACTTTGGGGGAAGCGCGCTTGTGTTCGGCGGTTTCATGTGGAGGCTCTTGACCCCCATATCCACACGTTNCACGTTTACTTTGGGGGAAGCGCGCTTGTGTTCGGCGGTTTCATGTGGAGGCTCTTGACCCCCATATCCACACGTTGTGCCGGCTAACCTTATAATTTGTATGGAACGTCGCTTCATCGCTAAAAATAAGCTTTGACATGAAGACATCGTCTACCTCGTTCTGGGAAAGGAAATATCTGACAGTCCCCTTCCCATTGACTTGTAGAATGCGAGCTCGCTACCCCTTCACCACTTCAAACCGAGAGTTACGAACGCCATTCAAACCGTAACACCGGACATGCTGACAAGAGCGTGAAACGAGTTTGATTATAGCGTAGATGTCTTTTGGACCACTCATGGTGGTCACACTGAACATTTATGAAAGTATGGTAAACAAACTTCATGGTTCCACGGTTAATTTGATGGCCAATTAAGGTTGTAGGTAGTTTGGTTTTGATATTATAGACCTTCAAAGTTGGGGTATTCTTTTATACTCATCCTGTACATGCAGATAATCATTCTGTACGTCCATCCCGTTGGTTTGCAACCAAAGAATCGCGTCGCCAAATTCGGCAATGTTTTCTCTCTTTATTCATATGCAGTAACACCATCATAAGTCCAATCACCTGCTGTGCCACCATAACTTAACTGCAAAATCAATCAAAAATTGAAATACACGTGTAGGATGTTCACGATAAACTGAGTGCTTTTGAAAGCCCCGCTTATGATTTACTTGCATGCACATATTGTTTCTTCCGCAATATGTAAAGTCAACATTGCCATGGGCCTGCTCACTTTGTTAATGCGTCCGTCTACTGAAATTGGGACATTACTTGATTATTAATATTTCAAGAACTTACTTTAATAAGGCAGGAAAATAAACAATTTTAAAGATCAAATGTGTTAAGATATGAAACTACTTTCCCTCCATCGTTTTCAATTCTACTGGGCGCATGCCAGTCAGGGTATCCGATAAACTCCGTGCAGGTAATCTGAAAGACATTTCTCGAAGGTTTGTTTTCAAAAGTGCTCAATTAACCGCAAATAGACTATAAAATTTTTCGTTAATCNACTCCGTGCAGGTAATCTGAAAGACATTTCTCGAAGGTTTGTTTTCAAAAGTGCTCAATTAACCGTAAATAGACTATAAAAATTTTCGTTAAACCGACAGTCCAGCTATGACAAGTAACGACCACCGATTACTCGGAAGGGCGACTGGAGTGTGGCTGCATCCCGCATGGCAAGTGGGCCAGGAACTGTGGGAGGAAGTGCGAGTGCATGAGTGGCTCTTTGAAACACGGCCATACATTTTTCGACTTCGCACGAGGCTAACTATGTGAATGAGTGAGTGAAGATATTAGGGTGGCTCTTAATAGCGAGTTGTTGGGAGAGATGGTAATTTGACGACTTCGCGTTTATCTCCAAGGAGGGACGTGTTGTGTTTCTCTATACGCATTCTTCTTTCGGCTGCATGCGACCATTAATATCAGTATGATCCTCACGGTTTATACTCAAACGTTTATCACTCGACACCGCAAAATAATTTTTTTTAGTGTGTTTGTATTACACCGTAGAAACAACAACGATTACGCAAATATTTACTTACATCGTCACTCATTTGAAAATTGCTTTTTTCTTGCGATTTCAAAACAAAGAACTACATTTTACTGCAAATAATAATTGTAACTAAGCTAGTTAGTGTATGCATATAAATATACCCAGTAATGGACAGGCATTTCGTAAACAGTAGTTGAGTTCAATATCTATAGGGTCCAGTTAACTCTTTTCATCATACAGTACCCGTCAAAAGTTCAAGACCATTAGTAAATTTGTAAAAATACTTTCCTGCTTTAAAACCTTTTGTGCAATAAATTTTTCACATTTTTTGTGACAGTGTTAGTGTCAAAACACATATAAGCTTTATTAAATTAATCAAATCGGTCAAATAATTTGAAATTCATAATTTTTTAGACGATTACATATACTTTGAATAATTATACACAATTTCGTGTTAAATGTTATGCAGAAACACCATTATTTTACAGCTATTTCACTGTTTTCTTTTAAATTGCGTTTATATGTACACTTGAAAGAGAAAACCAAACTATGGTCATAATAACTTTCCAAACGTGTTTTTTTTTTCCGTAATTGAATTCACATTGTAAGGACATACTGTTGCCGTGACGTTTTGTGCCATTGTTGTGTATATAAAATGGGTAGAAAAAAGTGTATTAGTGAACATAAAGTGGCAAATTGATGGAATAAGTAAGTGCAACAAAACACAACGTTCAATTGCAGCCGAGTAGAGCATATCTAAAGCATGTGTATTAAACACAATACATTTCTTTTTGAGTCAGGTGCATAATACACATATGAAAACAATGTTTTAAAACACCAACAAAAATTTGTTCGCTACCTAATTTTCAGTATCGAAATTTTTTAAGAATCACTATATGATATAGGACATAGGATTTATGTCCTATATCATGTACATCTTGCGTGGCCCTAAATTTTTAGTGTGTACTGTAGATAAATAAGTAAATAATTTTTGTCATTGCGGCGAACATTTTTTTTGTTTGGAACTGTACCAGCGTCGGCAAAACACACTGCCATATATCGAAACCAATAAAACCGTTTTCGTGTTTGATGTTATTGGCAGTAGCTGTTTGAGACTGAGGTGTATGGTCTCAGCAACGAACGATATCAATCACAACGTGAAGTATTCCTTATTGGACGATGTTTTATGGTGTATACAGTGCAGGTAATTAAAAACGTTTGCTCTGTAACTCCCACTGTATAGACGACAGTGCCTGAAAGAGGTAACTGCTGGCCAGCCGAACGTACACGTGTAAATGAACAAATGCTACATATTTACAACATGTGATCTTGGGAAGCCACGTATGTCTACAATTCTACCAGAAAATATCATTTATGCCAGAAAATGCTACATATTTACAACATGTAATCTTGGGAAGCCACGTATTTCTACAATTCTACCAGAATATGTCATTTATGCGCAGAAAATAGGTTTTACTTTGCAGGCAAAGTTGTACGAATTTTATTTATTGACACATCATGTTTTTTTGTAAAGACATCTTGCATTAACGCAAAAGCTCGTTATAATGTTAAAGATATTGCATATGCTTACCGAAAATAAATGATTTCTCTCTTTAAGTTTTTTTAAAGTACTAAATGTTTTTATTGCGTACGGCATTTGAGTTTTCTAGAGCAGTTTCCACAGCACGGTTTCTATCGAACTACATAAACGTCAAGAAATAAAACACCTTCGTGTTTCAATAAGAGCGTGCTGAAGACCATTTTAACGAAACGCGTTTCTCGTTTGCAGCGCCGTGTCTCGAATGGGTGCGATCAAGTTTGAAGACGCATCCGAATAACCGAGTTCGTATTGAATGAAATACCCAAAATAAACCAGAAAGAAAAACGTTATAGAATTACTGGCATCATTTGAACAGGAATGTCGTTCAGAAGAGTTATAAACGTGAAAGAAAAATCTAACTAAGCAGAAACGCACCAAAATATTATAGGGGGTAAAGGAATACCAAATTATGCATGGGAGTTTGCGTTAACAAATTAAAGATTTTATATTACAAATAAGTTCACCTTACCAAATGTTTGAGGATAAATCGAATTTATTTTAAAGTGTCAATGAAAACAGTTAGTTTTTTATTACAAAATATGTCGACAAACTAACAGTGTGTTTACGTTTGGTTTTCTAACAAACATGTCATTTTTAATCCCTGATCGCAGTAGTAAATACCTATATTCCGTATACTGAAAAAAGAAAACCGTGCAGAAAATTTACAACAGAATAGTTCTCTAATGCAGTTTCAGTGCATCGATAAGAAGAGTTCTGTGCATGGGTCACAATTAAGAATTGTATTAGTGGTTTTAGTTGTTACGGGGACAAATAAAATATTCTGAGGCTGTTGTATTGTTTGAACTGTCTTCTTTACAGCAGAAAGACAGTGCTCTGCTGTAGTGAAGATATTTGCAATTAAGGAAACAAATCAACAAGACCACCACAACAGTCAGTTCTTTGTTATTGTTGTATGTGTATAACAGTCACTAACCTTCCCAAGATTGCTGCCTCTGTATCAAAATAACTTAGTTAATAAAGGCGTATAATTCGCTCAGTGATACAGTAATGGAAGTGTTTCACGTATTTATATAGAGAAGATATAAAGTAGAACGATATTAATCCCCTGCAGACATACATTTCGTCAATATAAATGTAAAAAAATTAATGGTCAACAGTGATGAAAGTGTTTTCCCACGTGGATTTGTGACAGACCTACCATATATATATATATATATATATATATATATAATATGTTGACTAACTTGACTAAGGCTATAATGAAATTATAGTAAAAATAGGTGACAGGATGTTTGTAAACGTTTCGAAGCACTCACGTATGTAACGAGTAACATGGAGTTCTATATATGTTTTTTTAATAGGGCTATTGATAAAATGGAGTTCAGTGCTCGGACGCGGAGAATTGTCACTGCGCAACTGGCATGCACCCTCTACGTAACATTCCATCTACAGACATTTAACGGTGTCCTTTCAATCGACGTATTGCTAATGGTCTATCGTATCCATGAAAATTTTCATTTATACACGTGAGGGAAGGCTGCAAAAAAAAGGGGGGGGGGATAACGCAGGTCTTTTAATATTGCTGAATTAAATATGAAGCGACCACGCAGTGTATTTTTCTCGCGACGCAGCGGGCAGAAGAAAAAAAAAACCAATGTTGTAGTGGTACCGGCGCACCGTCCCGTCACCGCTTTGTGAGAATGTTTCATTTTGCCCAAGCATCATGTATTGCCAATTGATAAATATTGATTTTTAGTGAACACGATAGCAGAACCACAACATCAGGAAACTCAAGCCTACCTATCTCGTTGCAGTTGGCACCACTGAAACACACACTTCCAACCTGACCCCCTTCCCTCGCCAAACCACCATTGGTTCTATGTTCCGGCTTCTGGTTACCAACAAGGTACAAAGTGAACCTAGCTGTGTTAGTTTGTTGTTCAGTTCAGTTACTTGGTTTTAAAAGTGAAGTATAACATTTGTATGTAAATAATCTATATTTGTGTAATATAGATGTGTCGTGAAATGTTTTTTTCATTTAATTTTCAAACTAAGTACAGGTATGCCTCGCCCCTCTTTTTCCATATAATCCCAAGGTCAAAGTGCTTCGAGACTGCTAAATTTACGGCTATAGTCTATTCGCGGCTTTCATACTTTTCGAATTATACGTTCGAAAAATCATCCCACGTGTGACATGTTTGGGTATTTCCTAAACATGTAATGTATCGCAAGTGTTACCCAGCAAACACGATCTGTAGGCAAACTGCCGGCAACTTGTCGGCCCGATACCAGTACTGTCGGCTAGTGTCCGATGTAGGCTCAAAGATAACTATCTGTTAATGGTACATCTTTTTTGAGACATATTGCATGCATTTACGATAAAGACAATGTGTCAATGTATTAATTATGATAACAGATGGAATAANTTTTTTGAGACATATTGCATGCATTTACGATAAAGACAATGTGTCAATGTATTAATTATGATAACAGATGGAATAACACAGAAATTATATTATCCTAATATCTTAGTGCGAATGGATCGCCAACATTTTAAAGAAGATTCTGGACCGATTCCGACACATCTTGTCATANTCCTAATATCTTAGTGCGAATGGATCGCCAACATTTTAAAGAAGATTCTGGACCGATTCCGACACATCTTGTCATAGTCTTAAAAATAGCAAATTGTGTGACGCCCTGCACATTAGCCAAGGGCACCACAAAGGAGCAATACGTTAAAAAAGTTAACTTCATTCAGTACTTCCTCCATAAAAGCAGCAGAGAAAAGAAAGACATTTTTGCTGAATAATAATTTGAGTGACACTGGTGTTNTATATATATATATATATAATACATATATGTATTTTAACATATGCAAAATATCTTATTACAATTTCAGTTACATGTTCGGATGCACATGAAAATGGTTACCCATCTTACTTTTATCCAGCACCATTTTCGAATAACCATGTAATTAACAAATTCAAAATTTAATCTCCTTAGCAGTTTACTTGGAGACGGTCATTTAATGTGCCGTAAAAAGAAATTAATACAGTTTTACATAAAAAAACCTTACAAAATTTACATGATTTTAAGCACATATATTTATAAAAACTCTAAATGGTCTCTGGACTCCCATACTGTCCCCTCAACTAAAGCTCATCTTGATCTGAAGTTAAGGAGCTGCTTCTTCCTGATGAGCATCCAGCTTACCCTGGATTATAAAGTGCAAAATTCAACAGTTCCCCTCCCCAAGCGGGAGTCTACTTCATTACGTTTTTAATAAAAACCAACCGGAATTAATTATTTCAAGTATTTAGACCTGCGCAGAGGTCACTATAGTCTTTCATTGTTCCACGTGAGTAACTCGGAGCGCTGTCATACTTGGCGTCGACACTCCATACGCCACCAGCGCTAGCGGCGGCGACTCAGGAAACCTCCCGCCTCGCTTGGCCTGCAGTATACCTCCGGGTCGTGATGACGTGACTACTTCGTTGCGTTAGCGGAAGGCACGGGTCTACTTGACGGCCATCGCCGGCGTGGATAAACGCGTCTAAAAAACTGCCTCGTCTAAAGGTAACTTACGACGACGATTCTGCAGCAAGGAAAGGCGTCTTCTTCAGTGTTATACTGCAGATTTTAGGTTGGAACATCTTTGTCTTGCCTGTAGATATACCTAGTCATCATTTTTCGCGGAAACTTCATCGTGTTGCTAGGTGCGCTCGAAACACAGCCGACGTGCCGAAATTTGGGCAACAAGAGACGTTCCGTCTCAAAATGTCTTTATTTATTCCGACCCAANAAACACAGCCGACGTGCCGAAATTTGGGCAACAAGAGACGTTCCGTCTCAAAATGTCTTTATTTATTCCGACCCAATATCATTTAAAATACAAGGCGCTTCATCTCTAGGAAGATATTTTTCTCGTGTCTTCTTGCTCGACTTATTCTTACGCATTAGGAATATGCAGTACGACAGCTAGAAGTCAATGTCATGACATCATTTTTAAGACAGGTTGTTAGCCTTTAAGAAAAAAACACTGGCCCAACGTATTTTTTTTACGATAACCTTCGAATATCACAGAAATTATGTCGGCGTGATATCTCACAGCGAATTAATCGCCAACATCTTAAAGAAGATGGTGGGCCAATTCTGACGCAGTATCCTTTTACCTAGTCTGTTCGAGCAAATATCTAACTGATTCCTGTTCATTATATTTTTAAGCAAAGGCGCTTTATCGCGAGAAAGATCTTTTTTTGATGTCTCCTTGCTCTAGTAATGATTTGTGAGTATTTGAAATTTGCATGTACCTCATTTAAAACATCACAACCATATATCTCGATAGCTCAGTCGGCTAAGGCACGTGTCTATCAATACAAAGTTTGCCAGTTCTAGGTCTCTCCACTCCGAATGATTTTTTCAGTAGTATTAAAATACGCATGATGATTGAAGCAAACATAAGATGTAAGACAAATAATACAACGACCTTATATCCAGGGTGAAAAATAAACACGCACCAAAACGGTTTGTACCTTGTCGGTCAACATCTGGTGTATTTTTGACACTGTCGGTAAACAGTTGGCCGACGTTCCATATTTATATCGGCCCGATTCCGGCATAAGACATCGGGTCAGCTTCGGTTGCAAAATTTAGCTCGGCAAGCTTTTACTGGCCCGATTCTTGCCTTTGTCGTCCTTATTCTCAGGTAAATTAAATCTTGAATTATATTTCATCTATAAATTATAACATTCCGTTAAAATATAATATGAATTAAAACAGGGAGAAAATACGTTTGATGGTAATGCCTAGTACAAAACAGTTATCGCGCAAGATATTATAAAATTGAGTGCGCATAAATGCGGTGTTATGTCTCTTGGTGTAATTTTATAGACATGGCTGGTTTGCATGATGCGGAGGAATACTGTGGCTTGAAAGTAGAACTTTAGCAGGGCTTCGGGAAAGTTGGGAGTAACCGTGACTTGACAATACACGCTGCTGAAAACAACACGTCTACGCGGAGACCTGGAGCGCGCAGAGCGACGCCGACGCTCGGAAGCCGACATAGGCGTTCATCGCGTTGCTCGCGCCGGTAGCTCAACTCTTACCCTCCTCCCAAACCCCCCTTCCTCCAGAATGCCTCCCCAGACGCGACCAGCTTTTTGTTTGTCGCACGGTCGCCGCCCACGGCTTCCTGACAACGCCAACAAAAAAAACGTCTACCACTTCGGCGCAGCGAGACTCTCACACGCCACTTCTCTCCCTTGCTACAAATCTCATTCTCTGTCATTTACCCCATAGAGCCGCGCACTCACAGGACCATTTCCTCCCCCCTCCCCAACCCTTCTTCTTCCTCTTCCCTTTTCGCCGTCCAAGAATGGGCAAGGGAATACATATATATGTACAACGCGCGCGCGCGCGTGTGTACGTATATAAAACGCGCGTGGGCAAGCAACCGGGAGTGGAGTCGGTCGCGGGAAATGGCGACTTCCCGCACACCTTACACTGAAGAAAGAGAGAGAAAGAGTGGTGGGGGACGTGTGGAGGAGGTGTGGGGAAACGCGATAAGACTCCGTGTGGCCAATCGAAACCCTCCTCCTTCCTCGACCAACCAAATACTCGCCCGTCCAGAATGGACGTTATGACGGGCACCTGCGGCGCACGCACGCCGCGCCGCCGACGTAGCGAGCGGAACCGGAAACGGGAGGGTAGAGGTGCACCCTACCAGACGCAGCGGAGGGTGAAATGGGCACGGGAGGATGCTTTTCGAGCGGAATTTTCCTCCAGGAAAATTCCGGTCCAGGTATACACCTCCTCGACTTAACAGCAATTTTTTGTCACGTTTCGCTAGTAAACTTTTGGCCATACAATCAGTATTTTCATTTTTCGTTTCTGACTTCCGATTGATATTTCTACTGTAAAATATTGTTGTTGAGTAGAGAGATTTGGGCAGCTCTTAACAACGAGGTGTTGAGAGCGGATGAGGGTGACATGAGGTGAGAATGGTGCAGCGCCGTAATGCAAGGGTAGGGGAAAACGGGAGATCCCCGAGAAAACCCGCTGACCAGTGGCATCGTCCGGTACGATTGTCGCTTGCGAAAATCCGGGAGTGATCCGGTCGGGGATTGAGCCCGTTTCGTCTTGGTGGGAGGCTAGCAATTTAACTCTTTGAGGCTTGAGTATATTTCCTGGCTGTCACGACAACCTAGATGTGAGTCATATATGTAACACACTACAGAAGCATCAGCTATATTGGCCTGTGCGTCTCCACTTATCAGTCTCCTATTGGTTTAAATTACACCGGACGTGCTTACCATATTGAAAAGTTTCATTATTGGCTATCTGCTGGCCAAAGAATTGACGAGTTGACTGTGTCCCAATCAAAGTGACTTGTCCTATTTAACATGCTATACAGTCTATCCTGTATGTTATTATAACTGAATACAAATTTACATTTTGGTTCACGAAAATTACAACTGATGTGGTACAGTGTTCATGTGAGGTCAACATAAAATCTATAGAAACAACGGAAGTATTTCCATGCGAGTTCTGTCTTCTAATGCAAATAAATCCATCATACTGCCGTTGCCCGAGATAGACTCGGGCATAGTCCTCAATGTGCTAACCGTTCAGCCACCGCGGCACCTAGGAACCAAGTATTTAAGCGCGCACGCAAAAATCAATTTCCGTTTTTGTATACGCTGTTCACGGCAATGTAAGAACTTAAGATATAAACCTTATTTATACGGTTTTGCGGGTTGTTTCGGTTGTACGAAATTTTTTTTGTGCTAGTGATATAAATAGGGTTACCTACTTTTCGTGGAAATATTTACCCACAGGCTGCACTGCAATACACTATGTGCACACGTGCAAATTTCCTATTCCCACTGGCCGCGTGTTTTTGTGAGGAGACATTTTCCTATAGGTTGTCCACGGCAAACTGAGCACTTTTGAAAGCCTTGCTTAGGCTTTACTTCCCTGTCAATTTTGTATTCCTCCGTCATACGTAAATTTAACATTGTCATTGGCCCCGTCACTTTATTCATGCGTCAGCCAAGTTAAAACGCGGAACTGTTGTGAATGTACATTGGCTAGAGGCTATTCACGGTAAAGTGAGCCCTGCTTAATTTATACTTTCAGCCAATTTTTATCTTTTCTCCACTTTTAAATATAAACATTGCCATGCGATTAATAAACTTAGTGCAACTATTTCACCACTGTCAAAATATAACGTGTGAGACTGCAATAAAATATATTTATTAGTGGTAAATGCATGTTGTGAGGGCCTTAAAAAGTGCCCACTTTACCGTGAATAGCCTATACTGTAGGGTGCGAATTCTAATACACATATGATAAGGAACCCTAATTTTTGTGACCATAAAAACAAACGCGACACTTGAATTACAACGCCGAGTCGTAAGACTATTTGTATAGACTTGTGTATTTCGTGTGGTGCGCATTATAGACAAACTTTAAAATTAGTTTTTTCCGCCCACTCTTTGTGGACGCCATCCTGTCCACCCTATTGACTAAACATACATAGTTGTGTGCAATATGGCGTCGGCGCGTGTTGTTTCGTTGTGCGCGATCATTCTAACGTCGTCGTAATGAACTCTATATTATATACATTCCATTCTCGTTGTCCCATGCCCAGACATTTTAGTCCTNTTCTAACGTCGTCGTAATGAACTCTATATTATATACATTCCATTCTCGTTGTCCCATGCCCAGACATTTTAGTCCTCCGGGAAGGATCATAAACATTTCGTGTTTTTGTATATCGTTTTTTCTGTCCGTTACTTTTGTTTTATCATTCACGCATGGCGTGCAGTTTTATTGTGGCTTGGTTAAGAAGATTTAGTTCTGCCTACGAACTACCACGCCTGCTGATTTTCACCTGATTTTGGATGTGTTGTTGAAGGTCATAGTGAAACGCGTGCATACGTGTGTGAACTTCGCACTACGTGTTGTGAGGTCAAGTTTATTTATCTGTTGATTAAACCGTATGATAACAAACGTGTCATCATGGCAATCATATAGACGCAGTTTTACGAGCTCCTGTGACTACTACAGATTCAGCCCAATCCTTGCGAGGCTTGTCATCTGCTATCATTGAAACTGTAGCTGCTTTGAAGGCATTGAACCGGTCAATAGATCAATGGGATATGTTGCTGCTGCATTTGTTGGAGAAACGCATGGACCAGGCATTAAGAAAACAATGGGAGCTAGTGGTTCATGAACTTGACATCCCTACATTGAGTGACTTTACAGATTTTCTTGAATAACACTGCACGTCGAGCGAAGTCATAGTCAGTTCTTCTCAGAAGTATAGCTGGCCTAAATCAATTAACAATCGCAAATTGCTTGAGCAGCATTGTAATTCATCATGTAGTTTCCATGTTAAGTCCCTTACAAGAAAGTGTTGCCTTTGTAGGGGTGATCATACCATCCACAGATGCTCTGAATTTGTGCAAAAGGACCCTGAGGTATGTTTTTCAATGGCAAAGAACAAACGATTATGCATAAACTGCCTTCAAGCCGCTCAACAAGTGAATAGATGCCCATCGACCAAATCTTGTCGATTTTGTGATGCTCGTCATAACAAGATGCTGCATTTCCCATCAGATAAACCCACTACCACTGTGGTTCAGTCAGTACCGGATGAAGTGTCTGTTGATACACCTTCAAATGAGGACAGCACCCTTAGTGTTCTGTCTTCTTTTTCCAAAGATTTGCACCCATATGCTTCAATGTTATCCAAAACTTTTGCTTACATTCAGGATGTTTGTGAAAACTGCCAGCCTGTTAGAGTTCTGCTTGACTCTGGCAGCCAAGCCAATTTCATTACTGAATCATGCCTGTCTCTAAAGGTATCAAGCATCAATACCTACCAATTCCACTTCATGAACTTACCCACATCCCGCTTACAAATGCGAAAGGTGTTGCCTCGTGTATCATAAGTATCATAACACCTACAGGAAGGAAGGAGCCACGTCTGCCCATAGAGGCCCTAGTTTCGCCACAAATTACCATAATGTTCCTTTAACATTTCTTAAGTCAGATGCTTGGGAACATGTAAAATCGCTTCAACTGGCTGATCCCACCTTTACCACAACAGGAGAAATTGACATTTTCCTGGGTGCAGATATATTTCCTCAGCTTCTGACAGGGAAGAAAGTTACTGGCCCCGCAGGAACGCCAACTGCTATTGATATGTTGCTGAGTTAGGTGCTAAAGAGACGTGTCCAGATTAACACAGATTTGCNGCAGGAACGCCAACTGCTATTGATATGTTGCTGAGTTAGGTGCTAAAGAGACGTGTCCAGATTAACACAGATTTGCAGCCAGGTATCTCGTCCTCCTCAATCTCAAATGTACAGCAGCCCAACTTGGATGAAGTGTTGAAATATTTTTGGGAAATTGAAGAACTGCCTCCGCTCACATTACCACCATCCCCAGAAGATGTGTTATGTAAAAAGATGTTCATTGAAGGCTGCACTCGAGCTGACACAAGTAGGTACAGTGAAGCCATACAATTTGAATCTCCCGAGTCAATATTGGATAATTCAGCCTGTTCTGCTCTGCGTCGTTTTCACTTAACTTTAGAGCGCCGGCTGAGAAAACAACCAGAGGTGAAGGCAGATTACGTTGCCTTCATGCAAGACTACCAACGTCTGCCGGACACATGAGCCATGTAAAAGAAGATGGCCTGGGAAGTGTGAATGCATGTTATATTTTACACCATTGTGTGCAATGGCCATACCACACTACGACCAAGCTACTCATAGTGTTCAATGCTTCGTCAAAAACAGACTTGGGTGTGTCTCTTAATGATGTCATTTTTACTGGTCCAAAGTTGCAGACAGGCAATGTTACTGTTTTGCTTAATTTCAGAATTCCACACATTGTTTTCAATGTAGATATTAAGCAAATGTATCGGCAGATCATGGTACATCCCGAGCATCGTGACAATGATTGAATATTTTGGAGAGAGTCAGAGGAGCCACCAGTTGATATTTATCGGCTTAACACTTTCACCTAGAGGGTCTGCTCAGTTCCATACTTAGAAATTAGGATATTGAGACAGCTGGTGCAAGATGAGATGTCCAATTTTCCAGTTATTTCTAAAACACATCTAACGAGCACTTATGTTGATGATGTTACTGGTGCCAATGACCTATCCACTACCCTCTAGCTTATACGAAACCTTCAGAAACTGCTGGACCATGTAAGTTTTCAGCTTCGAAAATTTGCAAGAAATTGTCCAGCTTTGCTGAACGACTTGCCACCGCAAGATGCCCATTCTTCTNTTTTCAGCTTCGAAAATTTGCAAGAAATTGTCCAGCTTTGCTGAACGACTTGCCACCGCAAGATGCCCATTCTTCTCGCGAATTATACTCTTTTAGCGAAGACTCCTGCATTAAGTTATTTGGCTTATGCTGGAGCCCCAACACTGATGTCTTCTCTTAACTTGCAACCCAATCTTCCAGTGTACACAAAACGAAGTATTTTAAAAGATATTGCCAGAATCTTTGACCCGTTGGGATGGCATGCACCCTTGTCATTATTTGCAAAACACCTTATTCAGTTACTCTGGCTTGCTCAAGTAGAATGGGGTTACCCAGTGCCACCTTATNGTCATTATTTGCAAAACACCTTATTCAGTTACTCTGGCTTGCTCAAGTAGAATGGGGTTACCCAGTGCCACCTTACATAATTGCAAGATGGAGCAAGTTCCAAACAGAGATACCTCCCTGTTCAGCCATCTCTATTCAGCGTTGCATCGCCCACAACCTATCAGATGCCACTTTTGAATTGCATGGATGTGCTGACAGTTTGGAGAAGGGCTGTGCTGTTGTTGTGCATCTTAGAGCTGCATCTAACTCTGGTACGATAACCACTCATTTACTATTGGCTAAAACTAAGGTAGCTCCATTGAAGTCAGTTACTCTTCCCGGGTTGGAGTTCTGTGCGGCTGTTTTGCTTTCTAGATGTTTAACTTTGCTGCTCGACACCCTTACACTTGCCTTAGAGTTAGACACCATAGATGCTTGGTCTGATTCATCTGTTACCCTCTCCTAGATAAAAACTCCCCTTATGTTTGGAAGACATTTGTCGCAAACCGGGTAACTCAAATGCACCTCGGTGGACTGGTGGCATCATGTGGCAAGTGAATATAATCCTGCTGACTGGGCGTCTCGAGTCCTTACACGTGGACAACTAGCAGACCATCCACTTTGGTGGCCTGGACCATCGTGGTTGTATCAACCAAACAGAGAATGGCCGCAGGGCAATCATGTCATTCACAGACCCACTGTTAATGATGAACGCAAAACCCTTGTTCTGTCAGCAATCTTAGAAAAGTCATGCCTTTTGGAATAACTTAAATGATTCTCCATGTTAAAAAGGGTTCAACGAATTGTTGCCATTTGTATTCGAGTTACGAAATATCTTCATCCAAGACTAAACTCAGTTTANGTCATTATTTGCAAAACACCTTATTCAGTTACTCTGGCTTGCTCAAGTAGAATGGGGTTACCCAGTGCCACCTTATATAATTGCAAGATGGAGCAAGTTCCAAACAGAGATACCTCCCTGTTCAGCCATCTCTATTCAGCGTTGCATCGCCCACAACCTATCAGATGCCACTTTTGAATTGCATGGATGTGCTGACAGTTTGGAGAAGGGCTGTGCTGTTGTTGTGAATCTTAGAGCTGCATCTAACTCTGGTACGATAACCACTCATTTACTATTGGCTAAAACTAAGGTAGCTCCATTGAAGTCAGTTACTCTTCCCGGGTTGGAGTTCTGTGCGGCTGTTTTGCTTTCTAGATGTTTAACTTTGCTGCTCGACACCCTTACACTTGCCTTAGAGTTAGACACCATAGATGCTTGGTCTGATTCATCTGTTACCCTCTCCTAGATAAAAACTCCCCTTATGTTTGGAAGACATTTGTCGCAAACCGGGTAACTCAAATGCACCTCGGTGGACTGGTGGCATCATGTGGCAAGTGAATATAATCCTGCTGACTGGGCGTCTCGAGTCCTTACACGTGGACAACTAGCAGACTATCCACTTTGGTGGCCTGGACCATCGTGGTTGTATCAACCAAACAGAGAATGGCCGCAGGGCAATCATGTCATTCACAGACCCACTGTTAATGATGAACGCAAAACCCTTGTTCTGTCAGCAATCTTAGAAAAGTCATGCCTTTTGGAATTACTTAAATGATTCTCCATGGTAAAAAGGGTTCAACGAATTGTTGCCATTTGTATTCGAGTTACGAAATATCTTCATCCAAGACTAAACTCAGTTTATGGCCCAGTCTTGCCTGATAAAATGCAGCATGCATCAGTGCCCCTTATCAATTTTACACAGAACAAGGCATTTGCAAATGAAATGCCAAGATTGACTGACCAGCAACTCTGCTCACCTTCCATAAGAAAATTATGCCCCTTTGTTGATGCAGAAGGAATCCTGCATGTAGGTGGCAGACTTCATCATTCAGCCCTAGTGTATGATGAGAAACATCCGATTCTCCTCCCAAAGTGCAGTCGCTTTGCAGAACTTTCAATTGATCAGTTCCATGAAGATTTCCTCAATCCTAGACCCAGTACAATTCATTCATTACTGCAACATTAATTTTGGTTACTAGGTGCCCAAAATGTGATTCGAGGTCGTATTCGTAAGTGTATTCGTTGCTTTCGTGCTCGTCCGGCAAGTCGCAATCCTGCAAAGGGCAACCCTTCCATTCCATTCCATTCCATTAGCTTGACACACTCTACTGGCTGGCAGTCCTTCCAGCCAGTAGAGTGTGTCAAGCTAAGCCCTTCCTCACCTCTGGTGTTGATTATGCTGGGACAATCCCTATTACCGTAGTGTGAACAAGAAAACATCACATACCGCAGGCATACATTTGTCGCTTTGCCACAAAAGCAGTGGATTTAGAGATTGCTTCTGATTTGTCGACTGAAACCTTTCTTTCTGCATTTGGACATTTCATTGCACGTCGTGGGAATTGTACTCACTTGCATAGTGACTGTGGTGCAAATGTTGTAGGGGTTAATCGTCAATTGTCAAAGCTTCAAGAGTTCTTGGCTGACAACAATAAGTGTCTTACTGACAAACTAGCGGAAGACAAGATAACTTGGCATTTTAATCCGCCATCATCCCCGCACTTTGGAGGACTCTGGGAGGCAGGCATCAAATCTACTAAGTCTCTGTTGAGCAAAGTGGCGGGTAGTCAACTACTGTCGTATGAGGAAATGTAAATTGTCAGCCATTCAGATTGAAGCCATGCTCAACTCTAGACCACTTTGTGCCATTTTTAGTGACCCAAATTACGTATCTGCCCTGACTCCAAGTCATTTTCTGTATCTTGGTACTCCTCAAGAGTTACCAAAACAGGACTTCACCAAGGAACCTACAAAAAGGTTGAACAGATGGTCACTAATTCAACAAATTCATCAGTCTTTCTGGAAATGCTGGCATACTGAATACCTGCAACAGTTTTAACCCAGGGATAAATGTCTCAAGAACAATGACACACTGAAAATTGTTGAATTGGTCCTAATCAGGGATAACAACCTTCCAGCCCTCCATTGACGACTGGGGCGTATCACCAAGATACTGCCTGGGTCAGGTGGCATAGTGCGGGTTGCCCAGATCCTCACTCAACAGGGAGTGCTGACTCGTCCTGCAGTCAAGATGTGTCCACTACCAGTTAATTAGTTTTAAGTGTGCTGACTTCAAGGTGGTCAGGAAGTTTAGACTTGTGTATTTCGTGTGGTGTGGACCATAGTCTAACTTTTAAATTAATTTTTCCCGCACACTCTTTGTGGATGCCATCCATCTTGTCCGCCATATTAATCAAACAGATAAATGAACAAAAAAGTGTTAGTTGTGCGCAATGTGGCGTCGGCACGTGTTGTTTCGTTGTGCGCGATCGTTTTAATGTAGTCGTAATGGACTATATAGTACATACAGTCCATTCTCGTCGTCCCGTACCCACACAGTATTCATTCTTTACCAACTTAACTAGGAGTTTTCACGCCACTGTGCACTGTAGCATATGTGCAATTACGAGCAGTAACTTATTTTTCGAAAGTTAATTTTAAAAGTGCTCACTTAACCGTGAACAACCTTTACCTCACTACACCAATCAGAATAATGTAACTTCAATAACGAATGTCTGTGATTTGCAGCCAGACATCTGATACAATAAAAATCATCCAATCACGAATGTGGAGTTGAACTAAAGTGTTTTCAAGTGCAAGTAGTCGTTGAATCTTTTCCCAAATGTAGGTAGGACTGGAAAATTTCGCGATTTCATTTTAGCACAAGCTCTACTTCAAACACATGTAAATTCCTGTTACGTTTACAATTGAGTCACTGTTTAGTAAAGTTGCCCAGGTGAACTCTGAGCTGCAAGGAAACAATAACCGAATCCCATGCTACGTGGTCAGTGGTAAAGCTGACTACACACTGGGACAACAGCCAATGAACAGAAAGCTGATGCTCGAAAATACATAGTACAAAGGAGTCTAGCATACCAGGTAATTTAACAAGCAAAATTTTCCTGTCCCTAAAAATAGGTCATCATTTCTTACAGTCAACCCAAGCCATAAATGTACAATTGAACGTTCAAGGGCATACTTCAATCACATATTTAAGCTTAAAGACGAGCCGGCATAGTTAATGCCCTGCGCCGAACACTTTATATAGCTGCGAAGCATTTTCTTCTTGGGTGGAAGCGGGGAAAATAACTTAGAGATACTAAAAGGTTTCCCAGTTCAAATGTAGAGAGATATGCATGGAGATCACTGACGCTGAGTTTATTTGAGGAAGAGACATTCTTCGTACTCCGAGACCTCTCCTTCTTCCTACTCTTCGAAGTCCTATTGTGTCCCGAGTTGTTGGTGTAGGTTCCTGGATTTTAATATTTAACGTAATCCCGTCAAGTTTCCCATGCATTATTACTGCACCATTTCTCTGCTCGATCTCTAGCGATGTCTCACGAGTAAAGCAAAAAATATTATTTCAGTTTTTCTTTCTGTCTTCCTTCTTCAAGTTTTAGAAAGTTGGAGTGATACGCTCACAAAATCGCCCGAGATTAATTACTTCCTATATATATATTTGGAACAAAGTTCAGTTATAAAATTTTCTTTGAATAAAACAAATTTCAAGCAATGCTTATAACTGCTTTTTCGTAAGAAATATGCAAGTTAAAAACGCAAATATGTTTAAGGTTTTGTTTTAAGAATACTTTTTACAGTATGTGTGTTATTCTGCGAATTATAAGGTTTGTCGTTACAGGAGGCAAATGAGATTTGTAGCAACCCTATAAATACTAATTTACTATTCAAGCGTAAACGCTTATTTTGATAACGACTAATCGAGAAGTGTATTTTTTGTAGTTTGATTTACAAGTCTTTTATTTCTATCTTATCGCGGAGAAGAAGAAGATCGAATGAAAATTATCCATGCATAGTATAAAAAGAAGTCCCTGGCGCGCGTTTGTCTGTCTGTATGACTGCGCTAATCTCGAGAACCACTGAACGGATTTGGATACAGTTTTTACTGTTATGAGGAAAGTTTTTATTTATTAAAAATTGCCNTTTTACTGTTATGAGGAAAGTTTTTATTTATTAAAAATTGCCCTAGCCATTATATGAGCTCAGCAATTACAGAATTAGTGAATTAAGTCGGAAAAAAAATTTGCTGCGAGCGCGCTCTCATGGAATACGCAGCCTAATCCTTTAGAGATATAACAAAATCATGTACAAAAAAATTTCCATACAAAAAAGTCAGCTGTAGCATATATCTATCTTTAATAGATAAGTAGTAATAAGCGTATTTACAATTTAAATTAAACAGTAAAAACTAACGTTTCATTCACTGTCNTCTTTAATAGATAAGTAGTAATAAGCGTATTTACAATTTAAATTAAACAGTAAAAACTAACGTTTCATTCACTGTCTTTTCTAACCATAAAGAACTTAATCTTTACCAAAATAAATTAATTCATAACTAAACTTGTTTAATTTAGATAACAAATATCCTTTACAGCATACAATTATCGCCAATACTTTAAAAGTTATGAAACGTTTTCTGAAAAAATAATTTCTATAATTGAAACACGCGCGCACGGACCTATCACGGGCAGGGGCGGTGGCGCGTGGTGTGGCTGATGAAGTCAATGCATCATTAAAAAGATCGTATCTTTGGGCCAACAAAACAAAACTAGCACTCAAAACGAACTTGACACATCTTATGTCTATGTATTCAGAATATGACAACATGTTTGCTGACGTACTACTGAAAGTCGGAAATGGAGAGCTTCCAATAGATTGTCGAAAAATTTATCTCAATAGTGATATATGTGTTTTAGTTACCGACCACCAACAAATGATATATAACGTATACCCTGAAATACACGACCTTTCAAATAAGACACTATCGTAGTTCAAAGAAAGAGCGATATTATTGCCTACTAATGAACAAGTTGAAATAATTAATGAATTAGTGCTCGCAAAATTCAATGCGCAAACACAAGTTTATTGCCCAGTAGATACAGTACTCGACAGTGAAGAAGCGGTGCACTATCCCACAGAATTTCTCAATTCATTGAATTCTTCTGGCATGCCACCACACAAACTGATTTTAAAAGTTGGATTTCCCATAATTTTATTGCGAATTACAAATTCACCGAAATTATGCAACGGGACTCGATTACAAATAAAAAGTTTAAAAAGTTATCTCATTGAAGATACTATTCTAACTGGCTGCGGTACTGGAGAAACTGTTTTAATGCCTAGAATACCAAGGATTCCCTCGGATTTGCCTTTCAATTTTAAAAGAGTCAAATTTCCAAAAAGATGTTGTTTTGGTATGACGGTAAATAAGGCAAAGGGTCAAACACTTAAAGTAGCTGGAGTGGATTTGAGTTGAGCATGTTTTTCACACGGACAACTATACTTAGCCCTTTCGCGTGTCACGTCAAACAGAAATTTTTTTGTGCTGGCGGTCGGATGCAAAATGATTAGTGTTGTATACAAAGAAATTTTCTAAACCACTATCTTATAATATTGTTATATTAGAGATGCATGAATGCGGATCAAGCGAAGGAGGTAGGTATGTCAGGATCATGGTAAATGGAGGTCCATAATCTCTGCCTGCCCTTCTGGGAGACAGGCATGATGTGTATGTATGTATGTATGTATGTAAGTTAAATATTATAGTTTACTAACTTACTATCATATAATATTGTGATTGTCTTTTCCCAATGTATTTATTAGTGTATCGCTGTAAAAACTAAATTGTACCCGGGCGAAGCCGGGCGGGTCGCTTGTTACTGTATGTTTTTGGTAGATGAAACGGTAAAGCATTCCTGAATATGAAAAAAACTCTTTTGTTCGAAAAGTAAAAATTATTTTCAACGTAAAATATGCCAAACAATGAAAAAATTAATTTCAGATTGCCAATGAAAACTGACATCATTCATTTCAAAATCACCCCAATCAAGGTGGGAAAAAAAAAAAAAAAATGGCCAAAGAGATAAAGAGCTTAAAATCAATATTTATAATAACTGTCCAGCTCTTCTACCAAATGCTGATATCCATAAATGAAGCAGTAATCAATTATTGATCTCAGTACGTAAAATGAAAAATTAAAGTGCTACTGAAGTTAATCTTTTTGGGTAAAGAGAATAAAATATTTATTCAAGCTTGAAAAATTTTAGTTATTTTCATCATCTCCGCGTATAAATTTTTCGTTTACTATTTTTATATATGGCAGTTATAATTTTGCAATTTATAACTTAAAAATAAATGTATACCCCACGCCCAAACAAAAACGTATATTTTATTTGCCAAATTCAAACATTCAGCTTTTAACAACCCGTTTAAGTTGTGCAGTTGCTTTTCATATTATGCTATAATTACTGTATACTCTCCGACAAGTGAATATACAGAAATAGCGTAGGTATGTCTATTGGTTCTTCGCACTAAATCAAGCAATATTGAAAGCACTGCTTCGGATCAGTTTTTCTGCTCAATTTGTATGCTTCCGCCATGTCTAAAACTAGAACATAAACGTACTACTGAGGTGAGCCATTCTTTTTCTGATGTTGACGTAAAGATCCAAAACAAAATAAAAAATCAAGATGAAATTTTTAAAATATTATTACGATCTAATATTTTAACTCTGTAACTTGCATGTTAACGTGTATTTTCATTGTTGCAGAAGGGATTTTTGACAGACTAAATTTACAAATATAAATATTGGGTTTTAGAAAGAAAATAATAACTTCTGTTGGTACGTTGCAGAAGCAGTAGCCAATAGGATTACGCACAGAAAGGTAGTGTCTGCATTCGTGCAGGTTTTTTACCGCACGTNCCAATAGGATTACGCACAGAAAGGTAGTGTCTGCATTCGTGCAGGTTTTTTACCGCACGTAGCACCCACGGTAAATTTCATTATTCTGCATCGTGCAGTATCCAAACTAATGTATTCCGGATATTATATCAGGCGGTAAAGCATTACGAGATGCACGTTGATAAACATAAACCATTTCCACAGTTCACTTGCCCGCTTAGATGCATTTCAGTGTTGGCATTCANCTAAATTTACAAATATAAATATTGGGTTTTAGAAAGAAAATAATAACTTCTGTTGGTACGTTGCAGAAGCAGTAGACAATAGGATTACGCACAGAAAGGTAGTGTCTGCATTCATGCAGGTTTTTTACCGCACGTAGCACCCACGGTAAATTTCATTATTCTGCATCGTGCAGTATCCAAACTAATGTATTCCGGATATTATATCAGGCGGTAAAGCATTATGAGATGCACGTTGATAAACATAAACCATTTCCACAGTTCACTTGCCCGCTTAGATGCATTTCAGTGTTGGCATTCANGAGATGCACGTTGATAAACATAAACCATTTCCACAGTTCACTTGCCCGCTTAGATGCATTTCAGTGTTGGCATTCAAATCAGAAAGTCACACGTGCCGTACAAATCAAAAGTTTAGGACCACGCAAGTTGCGAGAACTATAACTTTACACGATATAGGACATTGATCAATAACAGAAATGAGAAAACACCGTGGAATCACTCGATACTTCTTTAAAAATAACTTAGGCGAAAATTGAGTAGCATAGGAACACTCTTTGGTGTTTTTAATAGTTAGTTTTCATATGTGTGTTATGCATCTGACTTAAAAAAAATGGTTATTGTGTTTGGTACACATGCCTTAGAAATGACGAACTGGGTTGCAATTCCTTGTTGTGTTTTGATACACATACTCATTCCAATAATTTGCCACTTAATGTTTGGTAGTACACTTTTTTCCTGCCTTTCTTATACACAACGGCACGAAACTTCCACTGCAACTGTATGTCTCAACCTGGATGGCAATAATCGGTGGCATTTATAATTTCCCGGTAGCAAACATTTAAAATTATCACTTGAGTGGAAAGAGAGCTAACTAATGTTGCAAACCTTATCTCGCTAGCTCAACTGGTAAGAAATATATTTAATTTTCAAATGTAGTGAATTTAAAGCTAATTTTCCTTAAAATGTAAATGCAATTAACAAAAATAAATAAAAATTTGTTTGTTAATTTAAAGTGATTTTTTTTTCTTTTTTGAGATATTTGTAAAGACAGTTAAAAATGTCTTGCGCTAAAATATCTGCAAAATAAATGTGTCTACATTACTTTTCTCACATAAACGTGTAAATTAACACCACATTTATTTTATCGTTTCAAAAATCATAACTTGAAAACTATTTCAGCGATTTCAATAATTTAGTAACTATAATTGTGCGTTTTGACAGTAACGATTTTAGAAAATTTTATTACATAGATTGCACCGAAAATTGAAAACTAGGAATGTATTTTAACAAATTCAAATGGTCTTAAATTTTCTACGTGTACTGTATATAGGAACTTCGCAGTGTCTTTTTCAGTTTCGGGCTGATTCTCAACGATCTTGTAACTAGCACACCGTTACACCATGTGCGATGTGAATTCAATGGCGTTGGATACTGGATACGCGAGAGGATTCGTGCGCATGAGATACTTGACAGACTTCGCCAAAAGCCGGCGAGGTTTCTCAGTGTTCTGTCTTTTCCCTCGCCACTGCTTCCGTCGTCGCCATAGAATGCCTCGCTATCGCGTCTTCACAGACGACGGTTGCCTCCAAGTCACGACTAATATCGTCGTCTCTCCATTACCTACTGCCGCCAGCAGACTTTTTATTTTATTTTCTTTTCCCCTGGCANCACGACTAATATCGTCGTCTCTCCATTACCTACTGCCGCCAGCAGACTTTTTATTTTATTTTCTTTTCCCCTGGCATTGTTAGTGACTTTTGCATTCTTCCCTTTTATAGTTGACAATTAAAATATGTGTGATGATTACACCCACATATTGTGTATATTTTTCTCTTCACATGAGAGGAAATCTTGAATTTTTGCGTTTTCAGGATAATCGATACTGGTCATTGGTCGTGTTTAGTTACTATCCCTTCCGGATAATCGATACTGGTCATTGGTCGTGTTTAGTTACTATCCCTTCAGGATAATCGATACTGGTCATTGGTCGTGTTTAGTTACTATCCCTTCGTAAGCTTATTATTACGCAGCGCTTTAAGGAACATCCTTTTCATTTACACATTTTCTTGATAGCTAATATCTTTATAAAAATAACATTACATCTCACACTAACAACTTACTTGAAAAGACTAAATGAGCAAAATAAATGTGCTTCTGGTGCCTGCTAGATTGTGAAGGCACCTCGTNATCCTTTTCATTTACACATTTTCTTGATAGCTAATATCTTTATAAAAATAACATTACATCTCACACTAACAACTTACTTGAAAAGACTAAATGAGCAAAATAAATGTGCTTCTGGTGCCTGCTAGATTGTGAAGGCACCTCGTGTTTGGCTCTCATAGGAAGAGGAGCGAAGACTTGCGATTGTGAGGTGTAATTTTCTTCCGTCAGAAAGACACTGCGTGTATATGAGATTTATAACAGGGCTACTGTTGTCGGACAATGAAACTGGCGTTCAGAGTCGGCAGATTGTTGTAATATCTCCGCCTTCTATGTAGCCCTATNACTGTTGTCGGACAATGAAACTGGCGTTCAGAGTCGGCAGATTGTTGTAATATCTCCGCCTTCTATGTAGCCCTACTGTACTTTTTAATAATAGAAATCGCGGACTTAATGCACAAATTAGGTCTTTCCGTTCTACATCTCTCTTAAGGAAGTCTCTCTGGCAATATCGGTAACTAATAAAGTAAGGCAAACAAGTTGAAATTAAAAAAAAAAATTCCAATTTAATACATAATTCCTTAAAAGAGGATATCTCGGATTCTTAAAGTCTCGTTACTGATTTATATTCAGAATTTATTATCACGCTTCCAGTAAAAACCTTTCTNATATCTCGGATTCTTAAAGTCTCGTTACTGATTTATATTCAGAATTTATTATCACGCTTCCAGTAAAAACCTTTCTCGGATATCTTGGTAACTAGTACGTTATATAAACGGAAAACGGAAACCTTAATTTGTGTTTCTGAGGGAATTCATTCTTCTCAAAGTCGCCAACTCTATATATGTAATACGGTTGNAATTCATTCTTCTCAAAGTCGCCAACTCTATATATGTAATACGGTTGGGAATTAAAATAAATTAATTCAGTTGTTCTTAACGGACACTGTTTGACGCCATCAGTTGCGATGATGAATTTTGCGGTGGCAAGAGGGGCGAGCTATAAGAAGGTAACGTTTTTAGTAAAACAAAACCTCTTGCTTTACGTTTTCAAAGAGCGTTTATGAACGGCTTAAAATTAAGGAAAGTACAAGTAATAAAAGCGAGTTATTGCTTTCAGGACTAATAATCAAGAATGCAAATAAATTCAAAACGCTCCGAAACAAGGTGAAGAGGAAAGGAACTTATCTCACAAACACTTCTCTATCCCTTGACTTCTAATCCAGATCTCTCACTCCTACCCCAGCCACAATTATNGAACTTATCTCACAAACACTTCTCTATCCCTTGACTTCTAATCCAGATCTCTCACTCCTACCCCAGCCACAATTATTGGCCCGACTGCATGTGGTGCCTTTCAACATAACTACGTTTATTGGGACTCATCGCTCGCGTCTAATTGTATAACAGCGAAGAAGGAAGAAGCTTATTTGCCGTTAGTTGATCACTTGAGAAAACCATCTTTGTCTCTCCACCAGTACAACATATATTTTAACACTTTCATTCCCACATTCATTTATAATAATTTATAGTTTTACAAATTTTAAATATATTTGGTGAGTGGTGTACTTGAACTGGTAAATAACTTTCCCTTCGTTTCCCCAACCAATAAGATGTAGGCTTTGTGTTAGGTGATTATGTGATGAACCAGTCATAACGTAGAGTAGTAACACGTTTTACCAATCAGTTACCCACAGGGAAAATCATTGGGCACTGAGTAGGCGTAGAGTACAGCACCGGCCAACTACAAGTTTCATGTGCTATATGTTGACGATTGTCTACAATGGGCATGAAGGAATTAACACTTTGAGTGCGGTACAGGTTTACTGAAAATTAAGACACGTTAGAAGTGAGTCCCACNGGGAATTAAAATAAATTAATTCAGTTGTTCTTAACGGACACTGTTTGACGCCATCAGTTGCGATGATGAATTTTGAGGTGGCAAGAGGGGCGAGCTATAAGAAGGTAACGTTTTCAGTAAAACAAAACCTCTTGCTTTACGTTTTCAAAGAGCGTTTATGAACGGCTTAAAATTAAGGAAAGTACAAGTAATAAAAGCGAGTTATTGCATTCAGGACTAATAATCAAGAATGCAAATAAATTCAAAACGCTCCGAAACAAGATGAAGAGGAAAAGAACTTATCTCACAAACACTTCTCTATCCCTTGACTTCTAATCCAGATCTCTCACTCCTACCCCAGCCACAATTATTGGCCCGACTGCATGTGGTGCCTTTCAACATAACTACGTTTATTGGGACTCATCGCTCGCGTCTAATTGTATAACAGCGAAGAAGGAAGAAGCTTATTTGCCGTTAGTTGATCACATGAGAAAACCATCTTTGTCTCTCCACCAGTACAACATATATTTTAACACTTTCATTCCCACATTCATTTATAATAATTTATAGTTTTACAAATTTTAAATATATTTGGTGAGTGGTGTACTTGAACTGGTAAATAACTTTCCCTTCGTTTCCCCAACCAATAAGATGTAGGCTTTGTGTTAGGTGATTATGTGATGAACCAGTCATAACGTAGAGTAGTAACACGTTTTACCAATCAGTTACCCACAGGGAAAATCATTGGGCACTGAGTAGGCGTAGAGTACAGCACCGGCCAACTACAAGTTTCATGTGCTATATGTTGACGATTGTCTACAATGGGCATGAAGGAATTAACACTTTGAGTGCGGTACAGGTTTACTGAAAATTAAGACACGTTAGAAGTGAGTCCCACATATACACGACTGGTATACCATCAGTCCTGTTGGTCTCTGTAATTCCATTTGCCACCGTCCTGTCGGTTCACACAACACCGCACCCAAAGTACTTAAGCTGCTTTCACAATTGATTAACGCGACGCGATGCGACGAGCCTGNTGGGCATGAAGGAGTTAACACTTTGAGTGCGGTACAGGTTTACTGAAAATTAAGACACGTTAGAAGTGAGTCCCATATATACACGACTGGTATACCATCAGTTCTGTTGGTCTCTGTAATTCCATTTGCCACCGTCCTGACGGTTCACACAACACCGCACCCAAAGTACTTAAGCTGCTTTCACAATTGATTAACGCGACGCGATGCGACGAGCCTGACGCTGGTAGCCGACGACTAATTTCTTTTTTGTTTTCACAATATAGCGACAGATTTTCGCTGGCGGCCGGCGACACAGATCGTGCTGCCATCTAGTTTCCTGCAAGAAATTTCGCACTGAGGTGCGTAACGCAGATGAAAGCAGTGAATATTTTTGCCCTGTAGTCATTAAAAAAGGTTATTTTTGTGTACTATAAACTTTTATTTCTTAATATTCACATATATGTGTATATATATAAATTTTAAGTTTTCATTCAGAACGTGAATGACTAGTCAAGTATCGCAAAACTATATAGTTTTGTTTGTATTAACATAACAGAAAATATATAAGTTTGTAAACACATCAGTATCCCAGCAAACAGATTTTATTATGTAGATTTTATTTCTTCTTTACGTCATCTTCTTGCCAGTTTATTTATTAAGAAATGCAGAAATTTTATTGTTCTTATTCCGCGTCGCTGACGACGAGCGTTTAACCCAATGTTCGTCGCTCGTGCAGCGCACTACGCGTTCCTCGCCTTCTTCAAATCTCTGATTGGCTGAAGCTCGTCGCGTCGTTACAGAAGTGAAACAGCAGCTTATACCGCGAGCTCTGGTCTATTACGCCATCAAAATGGCGTCACTGACCAATAACATGATGTAACGCCGTTTGCCAATCAGCGCCTTGTAACCAGCTTGCTAGCCGGCAGCCCAGCCAATAGCGAAACGTTCGCAGGTCGCAGTAGCCAATCAGATACAATACACGTTCCAGAGCCTCGCGCAGCAAATCAGAGAATGTGCACGCACACATCAAAGTAACTGCGACGCCGTGTCAGCCGTGTGTACTTATCTACTCTGTCGTCTTATACTTTACCGCCTGCCTTAAAATAAATAATGCGTTTACCTGGTTACTACATCTCCCAGAATAATTAAGAATTTGGTCGGTACTATAGCCTATGTACTGCCTGAGACACGCACAAATACAGCCACCGCTTTTCTGTGAGCGATCCTATTAGCTGCTGCTTGTGTAACGTACACTTCATGCGGGAATAATTTTAATTTCTGTGTTTGCAGCTCACTATAAGTATTTGTAATTCATTGTCAAACAGAAATCTCTTCGTAGCGACAACATAAATGAAACGTTATCATATAAGATGAGAAGTTAACATATCGGGCCATTATTTTTAATTAAAAGTAAAGTGTTGTTAGCTCTAAAGGGTTATAATCGAGGTATTAATTCTTAAACATAATCCTATTGTTGAACTGTAATCAAAATAAATTTACTACTTAGCCTACATATTAAAATTAATCAATGAAGATATCGTTTTTGCATGGCCTGTCTATGGAGAAATATTAATTTTTTTTACAATAGACACTTTAAAAGTTATTTTTTAACAAATCTTGCATAATGTTTGGTGCTTACAAACAAAATTATTTTTAATGAATATAACAATGTTTGTTAATAATAAAATTAATTAAAATCTTGTTAACATTTCGGTATTTTGTAAAAAAAAAAAAATATTTTCCTCTAAAAACAAATATTTAAACGTTTACAATACTTACTATAGTATTGGCAGTAAACTATGAACAGCAGTTTTAAGTAGCTAAGTTAAAATGTTGACGAATGGAAATTGTTTCATTTTTATTGTTGCCATTTCGTTACATATAGTTTATTAATTTTACTTAANAAATCTTGCATAATGTTTGGTGCTTACAAACAAAATTATTTTTAATGAATATAACAATGTTTGTTAATAATAAAACTAATTAAAATCTTGTTAACATTTCGGTATTTTGTAAAAAAAAAAATATTTTCCTCTAAAAACAAATTTTTAAACGTTTACAATGAGTACACTTACTATAGTATTGGCAGTAAACTATGAACAGCAGTTTTAAGTAGCTAAGTGAAAATGTTGACGAATGGAAATTGTTTCATTTTTATTGTTGCCATTTCGTTACATATAGTTTATTAATTTTACTTAANAAAATGTTGACGAATGGAAATTGTTTCATTTTTATTGTTGCCATTTCGTTACATATAGTTTATTAATTTTACTTAATTATATAGAGTAGAGCATATTTACAATCCCTCAAATTCACAACGATATTTCATCGACGCGTAGATAGAAATCATTTCTTTAATGACAGGGTCGACTGTTAAATGTTATAACAGGAGGAGATAAAGGGGGATGACAACAAATGAGAATGGTCAACAAGTGGACCAATAAAACAGTTTTGTTGTAGCTACAAAACAATTTTATTATTACAATAAGATATTTGGTAACAAAATAAGTTACTTTTAGTGGCTTAACAAGGAGTTANTACAAAACAATTTTATTATTACAATAAGATATTTGGTAACAAAATAAGTTACTTTTAGTGGCTTAACAAGGAGTTAATTTTTTTTTGTGAACAAGTTACGATATTCTATGATTCAACTTAGGTCTGAGAATCTAATAGGCTTGTGCCAGAAAGAAATACAGGAATAAATCATATACACAGCATTTTCGGGACTCTTAACAAAACCATTTTTGCCCTGTTTTATTTCTGAANTATTTTTTTTTGTGAACAAGTTACGATATTCTATGATTCAACTTAGGTCTGAGAATCTAATAGGCTTGTGCCAGAAATAAATACAGGAATAAATCATATACACAGCATTTTCGGGACTCTTAACAAAACCATTTTTGCCCTGTTTTATTTCTGAAATGCACGGCACAATTTAAGCCTATCTTTTTTGTTATATAATAGGTATTGTTAACATGTTTGTGTGCCTTGCGTAAAAAAAAAACAAAAACAGGAAACACATTCAGCGTATTGTAAAGCACGGTGACGTCAGTAACCACTCGGGCGTGGCAGCACACAAATGGTATTTTTCAATCGAAACATATTTATCTCCCCTGCGTCGCTGTTTTTCTCTTTGCGCCGTATTGCCCGCGTTCATAAATCCGGTCGCTTTGCGCCGTGCTCAGTGACGTACACGAGGGCTGGAAGTGTTGAGCACATCACAGAACGGCAAGCGAGTGGACACGAGATCGCCCGAGCTCCGAGCAGCTTCCTCCGAACACAGACACACACTACTGCCCGAGCCATGCCGAGCAGGGTGTATGTGGGCTAGTACAGATAAATGTACACCTCAAAAAAGTTTTGCACCACCTGTAATCTGGTTGCCGGGAAGGACGTTCGCTCGGACAGTGGAGGGCAACCAAGAATATAATTTTCTAAGCTGCAGTGGAGACTCTTTAAACGTATTGAGCAAGCACATATGCAGGAAGATCCATGGATAATATTTTGAGACCCGGAATTTTCGCGGATTCGTCTGGCAACAAGCTAGACTCCACAATCCTTTGTGTATTCCAGCCTCAGTTGGCAGTTCATTGGCTGTTGATCCAGTTTGGCCCCAGACCAGGTAGCACGGGATTCTGACTTTGCTTTCTTTGCAGGTCCGTCCGTCTCTGGTGTAAAGTCCTCTGAGTCATGTCTAACAAACTTTAGCCCAATAGAAGCAGAAATACAAATGTGCATGTAGTTGAAGTGCAACTTGTCCTCAAATTAAAACGCGAAATCTTCGGGGGGTTTAATAATATTACCGGTTATATCTGCCAAATTAAGAACTTGTTAATAGCTTCTATTNACGCGAAATCTTCGGGGGGTTTAATAATATTACCGGTTATATCTGCCAAATTAAGAACTTGTTAATAGCTTCTATTGTGATATCTTTCCATTGACGAAGTTGCATTTTCTGATGTACGGAATTAAGTATAAAAAATATCTGCAATACTGGTATCGTATCTACAATTTCAAAGGCTTTAAATCGAACTATTGCATTATTCCAATCTTACAAAACAAAACTTGAATCTCTACGTACCAAGAAACCCAGAAAAGAAGAATATTCACATCTGCATTTGCTTCACAGTCTACTAAGCACTACGTTATTATTACGCTACTTGTTTTTTTACTGCCCAAACATAAAACATATATCTTACTTATTCAAACATTTTTCTTCTAATAAATAGATAAGGTACACAGGATTATCCTGAACTGCATGTGAACATTTTGTGAAATTATTCCTTATGGAAAATGGTGTAGAACAAAATAATAGGACCTATCACATAACCTTATTATTATGGATGATACTCGCCCGTGGAAATTGGAAATTAAAAGTATTTATTCCAAAAATTGTGGAAACTGTATGAAATAAGATAAATTCGGTAGTACTGTTAGCTTCCTATGTCATCTCTGAGCATTTTGTGGGTGATAATATCGTGTCTCATGAAGAAATTGCATATCTGGCAGACGACATTCGCTGAGAGAATGGTTTGTTTCCACCAATTAAATATTTGCTGGTATAGGATCAAATATATATATATATATAAAACTGCCCCAACAAAATATATTTGTTGAGTAAACAAAATTTTAAATGAAACAAATTTAATTTTATTTATTTAACAAAATTCACTCTTGAATAAACGAAACCTATGTGTTGGGCTGAAAGTAATTAGACTGTCAACGAAATGTTTTGTTGTGTCAACTGTATTTATTTGTTTGGCCACTCATTTGATTGCCTTAGTTAGTAAAAACCGCTCAAAAAGGAGAGTGACAGTGTTTGTTGGTGCATTTATTGGTGTTTAATAACGGTACAGACATTTTAATAAAACAAGGTCAACATGAAACTAAAAAGTAAAGCTGTAAAACCTGAAAAATATATAGAGCTCAGGCCCAAACTATCTAGGAGAAAATCTAGGTCGAGCTTCCAATTCTTCTTACATTAACAGAAACTGTTTAATGTACGTAGAGCCAGACAAATATTTAGTTGCACCAACTAAATCTTTGTTTGGGGAAACCAAATAAGAGCAACAAAATAATTTGATTTCAGCAACAGTATATTTCATTGCCCCGACGAACCATCACGCAAAGTTTGTACCTGCATTCCCGGATAACGCTGTATAAATACGTTCAATGACTTTCTGCCAACATTGATATGTTCAGTCCACTCACAGTTACTTCCAAATTTCTGAAGTCCTGCTAAAGTTCTAGTTCCACGATATTACTCCGCCTCATGCAAATCAAGCTAAATATAAGTATTGAAAATTGCACCAAAAGGGCGGCGCACCGCATTCGTGCGCAGTCACCTTAATCATATTTTACAAAAACACTATTTCCAACTAGGCATTACCAACACACCTATTTTTTTCCCCGGTTTTTATTCATATTAAGTATGACATAAATATTACTATTGTATAGTTAAATATAAGTAAATGTTCAATTTCATAAATANGTCAACTGTATTTATTTGTTTGGCCACTCATTTGATTGCCTTAGTTAGTAAAAACCGCTCAAAAAGGAGAGTGACAAGGGCGGCGCACCCCATTCGTGCGCAGTCACCTTAATCATATTTTACAAAAACACTATTTCCTACTAGGCATTACCAACACACCTATTTTTTTCCCCGGTTTTTATTCATATTAAGTATGACATAAATATTACTATTGTATAGTTAAATATAAGTAAATGTTCAATTTCTTAAAAAATAATTTACTTCCACCTCAACAAAAATATGAAACTATTATGGTACACAACATATCAGGGAAGAACCAAGCACGTCGTACTCGCGGTGATTTATCAAAGGTTTTTAATTCAGAAAGTGTGAAGAAACCGTGAATATGGCAGGCAGTGCTCATGTTCAAGTACTATATGTGTGTGCAGGCAAAGATTTATCTCCCCCCTCCTCAGCACTATAATTCCCAACCCTTCCCAAATATTTATTGGTTGTGTTCAATTAACTGTGTTCCAGCTTTAGTTCAGATTGCACGCCCAAACCTACTTATGGACTGAGCGCCCATTGAAGAAGTTGGCGACAGAAAAATTTGTTATTTCTTATTTGCTCAATATATAATTGTTTAACTTGTAGAATATTAGTGACTACCTTCTCCTCAGATATTTTTTTTTTTTTTTGTTTGCATGGTTTTTGCAAAATGACATGTAAAAGTCAACATTTTACTGTTTTTGTAATGTACAAATAAAATAAATCAAACTATATGCAGAAAATTTAGAAAGAGAAATTGAAAGACCATTTATTTATTAATTTTAAGGTATGTTTCGAAAAAAGTTATTATTTTCAGGAATTTTTTGAAACAGCATAAACATTCCCTTGTGCAATTTTATAGATATCTTGAAGTAGCTCTTGGCATTTCTTTTAGTGTAAATTATCTAATTTCTGCGTACGTAAGAAGGTTTTCATTATGAGTACTCGGCATCATGTCGCTATAATTTTAAAAGCAATGAAACATTCTTTTCAGTAAAGATTTTTGATATACTGCACCATTTCCTGAAATGTAGTTAGGGAATTTGAGAGAAGTCTGCATGTTTTGTGGAGTGAAGNCATTCCCTTGTGCAATTTTATAGATATCTTGAAGTAGCTCTTGGCATTTCTTTTAGTGTAAATTATCTAATTTCTACGTACGTAAGAAGGTTTTCATTATGAGTACTCGGCATCATGTCGCTATAATTTTAAAAGCAATGAAACATTCTTTTCAGTAAAGGTTTTTGATATACTGCACCATTTCCTGAAATGTAGTTAGGGAATTTGAGAGAAGTCTGCATGTTTTGTGGAGTGAAGTATTCCACGGAAACCACTCCACTTCCACCTAATAATAAAAGCAAATGCGCAAAAGAGGAAATCCACGTGCTCGAGAGAGGTTGTGTCCGTCGAGGGCGGAGGCTTTCCGAGCCACGAGGGGAGTCACCACCCTCAGCGGCGGCCGTAAAGACGTGGGCGTGGTCCCGCGACGGGCAACACAACCGACTCTCATGGATGGCAAGGCGTCATTTGTTTCGCACCCCCGCCCATCACTACTCCCTCAATCAGTCCTGCAGCAAGCCCTTCTCTCTTCCCTCATCACATGAGGGGGCAAAACCCGGTCAAGCCACTAAGACCGGCAGTGTTGCGTGACGAATAAGAGTTAGAACCTTCCAACTCTCCCCGGATCCCGGCGGGTAGAGAGCCCTTTGGGAGGGGGCAGTCACTCCCCCACTTCCCCCTCTCGGACCCGGCCAGAAAGGTTAAAGCACCGAGGGTGCTGCTAGTGTGTGAGGAATTCAATTATATCAAGAAAACAGTTTTCTCCGCCACGCCCCTCAACCTTTCCTCCCTCGTCTACCCCACGCCCGCGCGGGGTGACTCCTCTATTTTCCGGCGAAAGGGGGTAGTGCGAGAGGGATGGACTCGGAGAGAAAGGTTAAGCCGTGCCACCGGGCTGGCATTTTAAACAGCGCCGGAAGAGCAGAAACCCTCTCACACCCTCCCCGACTAGTAATATCGTTATGGGTTGAAAGAGTAATTAGTGATGTAGAGCTAGGCCCTCTAGCTTCGCCTTCCCTAGCCACCTTCGTCAAACGCCCCGGCAGCATGGCAGACATCGGAGATTTTCCACTATTGATGCATCGATTACTTTTTTTAAAACGATTCACATATTCACTATGAATATTCCGGAGAAATAATCATTATTCCAATGTTTCGAGACATCAATGTTTTACAATAACATTCTTTCAATGCTACACTCAAGGTAGAGGCCGCGGTGGCGTAGTTGTTAGACTTCTCACCTTCCACCAAGGTGAACCGGGTTCGATTCCCGGCGAGGTCGGCCCCAGATTTTCGAATGTGGGAATCGTGCCAGCCGATACCGCTGGTCGGCGGGTTTTCTCGGGGATCTCACGTTTACCCCACCCTTTCATTCTGGCTCTGCTCCATGTTCATATCCCTCATCGACTCTCAAGACCTCGATGTTGAGGGCTGACCAAATCTCACCTACACTCAAGGTAGGTAGGGCCTAACGTCTCGTCGTCGGCGAAGTCACTAGAGCTCGAGCAACTCGCTCAGAGAAGCAGGAATGCGGAAGGACTCGGCCGTGGCCTGCAGTAAGGAGCCATCCCAGCACCCACCTGGAGTGATCTTGGGAAACCATGGATATCCGATATCAGGATGACCGGACCGGGATTCTAACCTCGGTCCTCCCGAATGCGAGACCAAAGTTTAACCACTGCGCCACCTAGCTCGGCACACTACACTCAATACAGACGCATATTCCTCACTATAAATGTATATTTGCAACCAAACTGTTTCTTATCTTGATGCATAATGATTAAAGGAGATGTCCACAGGCTAAAAGTGAAAGAAAAAAACACTATTTGCGCAGCTAGGTTCGTCATCACAGTAAGTGAAAATGATTGCAACATTATGACCGACCAAGAAACTTTAGGTGGATTTACAAATTCGCAGTCCATACCAAGCCGACGGGGCAGAGAGTGCCAACGGCCAATCACAGAGCCACTTACCGCTCCTGCAATTATCCGATAAAGTTGAGCCTAGTTGGTTAGCGTTACCGGTTATACAGGCATTGAACGGTAGCATCCACACGAATATTGACACATTCAAGCATTCAGTCGATAAATCGTGTTTTGGAAAATTTTCCAGAATGCTTATAATGTCAAGACAATATATAGAATATTTCAAAGAATATAGTTACATCTTTATCACATGCTGAATGTTGGGCGGGTTACAGTTTGACACAGGGGCATGTGGTACGAATCTCGCCGCGGCCCGTGTCCTTGCCATATGTTCAGTACAGACTCCTGCCAAATTCGAGTTTTTTCACGACTTGCTGCTGACCTGCACTGCCGTATACACTCCTTAGCATAAGCAATGAATTCATTGGTTGCTCTCCTTCATGCGAAGTATTTTCCGCGCGTGACGGCGATACAAGAGACTGGTCACGCTTAAAAATTCGTTACATGTTGAAAGGTGTCACGGGGGTTGGGGGGAGGGGGATGCGCATGCTATTCGAGTAGATATGTAGTCGGCCAATGGCGAAAGTCAAAAAGGCGTAGTTACTAATTAGATTTAAGCCTGCTGCCAGATACTTAGCCAAAATTTTCAGGTCCATATTAATACACACACAGACACACAAATTCTTATAACGCTTTACCTGGAAACGTCTTGTTCAAATAAACCAGCTGAAGTTGCTTGACTGCAGAAGTCAGAAAAGATGACTTAAAATTTATTTTATATCGTGTGGTACTCTGGCTTGTGAGTGGTACTCGTAAAACATCAACACCAAGCCCCAAAGAGTATACAATTACACACAGGTGAACTGGCGTGGTAGTTCTTTTTACATGGACGTGCCCATTTTGTGATTGGCTGCACGAGGCTTTTGTCTTATTGGTTTTTGCGTGTTACGTAAGATTCCGTCNTGGACGTGCCCATTTTGTGATTGGCTGCACGAGGCTTTTGTCTTATTGGTTTTTGCGTGTTACGTAAGATTCCGTTCTGGCAGGGCTGCCAGCTGGCTAGCAAATTACCAGGTACTGATTACGGACGGCATTCCGACATGATGCTGGAGTTCGCGGAACAGCGTGAGTGAAGTGAGTGAGTGAAGAGATTTGGGCGGCTCTTAACAGCGAGGTCTTGAGAGCCGATGAGGGTGATTGAGGTGAGTANTGGACGTGCCCATTTTGTGATTGGCTGCACGAGGCTTTTGTCTTATTGGTTTTTGCGTGTTACGTAAGATTCCGTCCTGGCAGGGCTGCCAGCTGGCTAGCAAATTACCAGGTACTGATTACGGACGGCATTCCGACATGATGCTGGAGTTCGCGGAACAGCGTGAGTGAAGTGAGTGAGTGAAGAGATTTGGGCTGCTCTTAACAGCGAGGTCTTGAGAGCCGATGAGGGTGATTGAGGTGAGTATGGAGCAGCGCCGGAATGAACGGTGGNGCTCTTAACAGCGAGGTCTTGAGAGCCGATGAGGGTGATTGAGGTGAGTATGGAGCAGCGCCGGAATGAACGGTGGGGAAAACGGGATATCCCCGAGAAAACCCGACGACCAGCGGCATCGTCCGGCACGATTTCCACATGCGAGTGACCCGGCCGGGCATTGAACCCGGTTCGCCTTGGTGGGAGGCGAGCAGTCTAATCGCTCAGCCACCGCGGCCTNAGTGACCCGGCCGGGCATTGAACCCGGTTCGCCTTGGTGGGAGGCGAGCAGTCTAATCGCTCAGCCACCGCGGCCTTGCGGAATATCAGATGTTCCACCGCTGTATTCGTAAGTACTCTATAACTACGCTGAGGTGCGAATAAATAATCCCTTATAGGTGTTCGTAATTCATGGAGTTGACCGTAGGGAGGTTTCATAAGGTGTTATAGTACCCCAAGGTGTGTCTATTGCCATCCAGCAATCGAGCATANATAGGTGTTCGTAATTCATGGAGTTGACCGTAGGGAGGTTTCATAAGGTGTTATAGTACCCCAAGGTGTGTCTATTGCCATCCAGCAATCGAGCATACGAGATTCAGTCTCACTACAGTATCTCTATATTAAAGATAATTCTCTAAGTGGAATTACCTCCTCGTATTTCTGTTAAAGGATACTGCAGAAGTCGTATTTGGTAATTCATTCTAAATAGTATATACCATAGCTAGAGACCCAGAATTTCCGCGAATTCATTTGAGGACAAGCTAAACTTTAAACACTTCCATATTTTGACTTAATTTTTCAATAAACAACTAACTAAAGCTCAAGTATATAAATTACTGTGGAGTCCAACTTGTTGCCTAGTGAATACGCGAAATTTTCGGGTCTGTAACCATAGCTTCTAAGGATCTGTTTTCATTCTCAAANGTGACCCGGCCGGGCATTGAACCCGGTTCGCCTTGGTGGGAGGCGAGCAGTCTAATCGCTCAGCCACCGCGGCCTCACGGAATATCAGATGTTCCACCGCTGTATTCGTAAGTACTCTATAACCACGCTGAGGTGCGAATAAATAATCCCTTATAGGTGTTCGTAATTCATGGAGTTGACCGTAGGGAGGTTTCATAAGGTGTTATAGTACCCCAAGGTGTGTCTATTGCCATCCAGCAATCGAGCACACGAGATTCAGTCTCACTACAGTATCTCTATATTAAAGATAATTCTCTATCACCTTAATGGAGGAGCATAAAGACTTAAAGGATACTGCAGAAGTCGTATTTGGTAATTCATTCTAAATAGTATCTACCATATATAAATAGAGACCCAGAATTTCCGCGAATTCATTTGAGGACAAGCTAAACTTTAAACACTTCCATATTTTGACTTAATTTTTCAATAAACAACTAACTAAAGCTCAAGTATATAAATTACTGTGGAGTCTAACTTGTTGCCTAGTGAATACGCGAAATTTTCGGGTCTGTAACCATAGCTTCTAAGGATCTGTTTTCATTCTCAAANAACTTGTTGCCTAGTGAATACGCGAAATTTTCGGGTCTGTAACCATAGCTTCTAAGGATCTGTTTTCATTCTCAAAAGCTCCAATAGACCTAGTTGTCTACAATCTCAATTCATTTTCGTTTATTGCAAAAGTTTAACACGTTGGAATTGACTATAATTTGCGTAAACCCTAGGTACGATATACACTCTCATACATAGAGGACGTTCTGTGCCAAAACCGACAAACTTCTCCATCATGATTTAAGAGTCCATTAGCAACAAAAAATTAAGTCATTTACAAAAATGTAAGTTATGAAGCCCCGTTTCGGAGTTACAGTGACAGAAATGCAATAAACACAACCTGTGAAATTACGGAATATCTTTATTGGCATTGACTACATGTTGGAGATTTCATACGGGCTGTTCAAAATGGGCCCCACCTGACCGTAATCACGCGGCGATACGTTCCACCATGGCGTTCTGCTACTTCATGTCAGCAAGTTGATTTCGGAGTAGAGTGGTGGCATCAATAACAACGCGTATCATTTGGTCCTGTGTGTCTGGTTTACGTTCGCCGTGCACCCTACTCTTCAGGCAGTCCCAGAAGAAACAGTCCAATGGGGGAGGTCAGGGGACTGCGGCGGCCATGGGACTGGACCACCTCTTCCTATCCAGCTGCGTGGATACTCTGCATTCAATAATTCAGTCACAGTCCTGCTGAAGTGTGGATATGTGCCCCATCCTGCTGCAATCACATGTCACATTGTACTGCAAACGGTACGTTTTACAATAAGAGTGGTAAGTCGGTTTCCGGAAATTATCTGTATTAATGAGCATTGAGATTGCCCTGCATGAAATGTGGTACAATGAGATTACTGCAACGTAATCCGCAACATACAGTCAATCAAAACAGTTCTAGGAAATTTATTTTTATTGCATTTCCGTGACTGCAACTCTGAAACGAATCTTCATTGCCTACATGTGTGTATTACTTTTTTTTGTTGCTAATGACTTCCAGGAAACGCTGACAAAGATTGTTGGTTTCGTCGTGGAACATCACGTAAGCCCTAAACAGCGAAGTCCCATTATAATCATAATCAGTAAATATCAATAACAATCGCCTTATGCACCTCGGCAGCAGTTAGACGTTATGTGAATGGTTTAACAATGTATTGAAGGATTGGCGAGGTTATTTGGAGGNATGCACCTCGGCAGCAGTTAGACGTTATGTGAATGGTTTAACAATGTATTGAAGGATTGGCGAGGTTATTTGGAGGCGCACAGAGCGCAATGTATCCGACAACTGCTGCAAGGTGTGTGGTGGAGGATCCAATACAGCAAAAATGACAGTCGAGGTGGTCCTAAACCCATTTGGTTGTGTTCACTTAAGATGTCTAATTCTGCAGCTGTTGTGTGTAGATTCAAGCTGTTTCCGCTGGTAAATTGTCATGAAACGAAGGTGCAGTGAACAGCCGACTGCTTCGGGACCTTATATGTAACTGGGTTCGTTGTACCGTAGTTTCAGGCGCAAGTTTGCAGATACCTGATTCGTTTGGATGGTGAGTTGCTTACATGGAGCGTGTCAGTGGTCCTCGTACATCGTAGCTGACGTTCACCCCTCGTATGAATTTCAGCATTCTCCACGCCGTCAGTTCGCAGTGGTTTCATTTGTCCAATCACCATACACTTTAACCACTGCGGAAAGCTAACAGTTCTCAAAATGTACTGTTTAATAAACACTGCCCCACTTGGCCCCGAAATCCAATGACCTTTCTATTTCCAGTATCTGATAAAAAACGAGTTTTACTAATAACTGGATTTGCAAAGTGCCTGCATCTCACATTTAATCCAAATCTGCACTATATACGTCTTATTTCATTGGATAAGCGCTGCAAACGTCAAATGTAATGGGAGATTTAATAATGTGACTCAACCATGTATACATATACAATACATAAAAATGTATACATGAATAATTTTATACATTTATATAAATGCAAATATACAGTTTTAAATGGTTATACCTGCTATTATTGATTTTGTTGAACAAATGTTTCTTAAAACCATATAAAGTACATTCCGTTTTAACATAAAAAGGGTACAGCTATTTTTTTTAATGTGTACCATTTGGTAATGTAGTTATCCCGTATTATTTTTCAGTTTATTCTTATACTATGTGTAATCAGCTCTCAATATCTCGATTATCTTCCCTTCCCTTCCCTCCTTTAGACTGTGTCATGCAGCATCCGACAGTGACATGTGATAGTGATGATGGTTGTGTAGGAACAACAGTAGTGGCAACATGAACTCATTTGTTTAATACTACCAGACTTAAAAAACTAGTGACATTAATAAAATAACTTTTTCTAACCAAACTAGTATTTTACAAAGAAATAAGAAAACAGCATTTTTTTATAACAGTCCAATACACAATCATATTGAATGCGTATGTAGTCTATTCGCGGTTTCTCCACACTTTTTGAATCAAACTACTCCAAACACATGGCACATGGTTCGTTTACATTTCCTATCTTACACTNACTAGTGACATTAAAAAAATAACTTTTTCTAACCAAACTAGTATTTTACAAAGAAATAAGAAAACAGCATTTTTTATAACAGTCCAATACACAATCATATTGAATGCGTATGTAGTCTATTCGTGGTTTCTCCACACTTTTTGAATCAAACTACTCCAAACACATGGCACATGGTTCGTTTACATTTCCTATCTTACACTNGGTTTCTCCACACTTTTTGAATCAAACTACTCCAAACACATGGCACATGGTTCGTTTACATTTCCTATCTTACACTCCGTACGCTCTCGAAAATAGATCTTTAAAATCAATTTATCAGCCAAAAAAAAAAAACTATTGCCAGTTTAATGTCGGCGGTTCAAACTAGAATAAAAAGTTTTCTCCTGTTTCCAAGAATTCGATCGTCCAAATAACGCGAAACCTTGTCGCGTTAAAACCACGAAGGTTAATTGAACGTATTCCTTGTTTGAAACGTAGTTAAATTTTAGTTGGCTTTGTAAATGAACATTTAACGCCCAGTACTGTAGATAATAGAGTCCCCCACGTGGTTGTATGTCAGTACAGTCACTTCTCGACATTCCTTACCTTTATTACTTGAATGTTGGTGGTTGGTACTTGGTTCCCCACTCCCCCCTTCGAATCTAGCCTTTCCATGGGAGCATCCGGTCACGGGTAATCCCAACATCGCCCCTTTTGCACGGCGAAATGAACGACTGAAATGCGCTTACGTTAAGCCGGACGCTTGCCGACTTGCGTAGGGACAATGACCATTGTGCCCGACTTGGACAATGGCGGTCCGAGTTGCATTTAATTCCCCGCCCCCTCCGGCATTCCCCTTCCAGTGCACCGGACACTGTGCTTGCGCTGGTTCTGCTCTCTTGGTGTCTCCCCTGCCCGTTTTCCGCGAAAGGTTGAGTGCGAGGAAATATCGCATTACCACCGCGATGAACATAGGAGAAGTTCATTTGCAAGTGTGTCAGCTTGGCTCCGCCCTCCGTCCAAGCCACGCTGCCTGCAAAGTAGTTCAGACTCTTGCCACTGTATTGCTACTACTACAGAGCAATGTTACCATTTCTCAAAGCCAGGCTTAGCTAAAGTTATGGAGGTCTTGTAAATTAAAAGATTTAATTATAATTTCCTAATTTGTTTAGAAATAACTACAAAGAAAATACGCTCGACTCAATATCTCACAGCAAAATTGCTGTCACATTCTATTTCCATTTAATGCACTCAATCAATACAATTTACAATCACTTGAAAAGAAATTAACTCAATTAAATAACTTGAATCAGTCCCAATAAACAGTCTATCAAAACCTATTGAACTATCTCATACATTTTGTGTCCATGCTTGACAGTTCCAATGTTTATAATGAAGTCCATATTACATGTTTATATAGTCTCACCTTAATTTAGTCAAAATTCCACTAGTCCGAAATGTTTTAGAGATCTCCGAACGCCCTCATGTACAGTAGTCTTCAACTAGTAGAGTACCACGCCCTCTCATCCGTCCACACCACAGAAACACTCATCTACCGTCGTCTCGTACCCTCCGCCTTCGTTCCTCTTCTCCGCTAATGTCCCTCGCTGCACCAGACTGCACCCATTTAACACACTTCAGACAGATGGCTTCCACATAGAACTACTGACCCTCCAGTTGTATTTACAGCGTCGTCGGCCATAGCCCAAAAAATTCTCCAAATGCTCTGTTGCGCCGAAGGACACATTNTCCAGTTGTATTTACAGCGTCGTCGGCCATAGCCCAAAAAATTCTCCAAATGCTCTGTTGCGCCGAAGGACACATGTACCAGAATATTTTTGCTCATCCTCTCAAGTCTTCAGCTTCTCCAGCAGGTGGAACGAGGAGATGTGATACCAGCAAGGTCAGATGTCAATAATTCCCTCGGCCGCCCGGGAGACGGGTCCGCGCACAAGATAACACAGTGCCCGCGCAAGGTGCGGTAGTCGGCGCGTAACAGTATTTAGGCCGTATTTATTTTCACCTGTTGGGTGCTGAGACCGTTGACAAAGATTTCCTTTAAGTAGAATATAAATGGGAAGTCTGGATCAACGGAACCTGTGACATGCGCCAGGCTCTGCCCACACGCAATGTTATGACGTCACCCAAACGCCATATTGGATGACCTTTCACCTTGATCCCTTACTCCATGACCCTTGGTCTATGACCCCTGACCCCATGACCTTGAAAATCCTACAAAGTAAAAAAAATTCTAAAAATTCGCAAAAAATCTCAACTAATAAATGTAAAAAAAATTAACGCAATTTTAAAACTTTAAAAAAAAATTTAAAAAATTCTGAAAAAAATTTTTGTTTAAAAAATCTAAATGTTACCGTACCCTCACACATAGTTAATTGCAATTTTTTAAAATCAAAAATGTTAAAAAATATATTTTAATCGATATTTATTTATGAAAAAAGTAAGTAACCATAGTCCGTTGCTCTCGTCATTCCACTTTCCTTCAGATTACCACGCACATTTTTAATGATGCACACGGTTCCACGACTTGGGACGGGCTGCGCATCACATGCTTGGCTCTGATGTTATATCACCCTAATTTAAAAATTCAACTTTTTTTTGGAAATGTTATAATTGTTTGAATTTGTCAGCAATGTTTTGCTTTTTGTACGAATTTGTAAAAAAAAATATATGTTTGAACTTTCTAGGATTTTCAAGGTCAAGCAAAGGTCATTTCGTCAGGGGTCAAGGGCCAAGGATCAAGGAGTCAAGGGATCAAGGGTCATGGGGTAATGTGCCAAGGGTCATGGAGTCAGGAGTCAAGGTCAAATGTCATCGATTATGGCTGTTGGATGACGTCATATAATGATGGGCGTTCGGCGCCTGGTGCCTGTCCCAAACGTCCCATTTATATTCTACTCTTTATTTACTGACGTTGCTGGTGAGTCACTGAATGGTAGTGTTTTGGTGTCTGAGTTGGAGGCTGCACTTCCTGCTGAGACCACTGATGCGCGGAAGGTGGTGGTAGTCTCGGCAGTTGCAGACGAACAGTCATGGCAGTGGTAAATGTTCATTCTAACAAAGAAACACTAACATGCTTTTATTTGCCGAGGATACGAAATAAAAGGATGTGTAAGTATTCAGTTATATACACTTGAATTAAATGTCCATACTGTAGTTTTTACAAAGTAATCTTCGATATATGAAAAAAACGTCCATTACTAATGGCATGACCACAAACTCGTCGGGCATAGTGTACGTAATTATTGCTGACGAGTGTTCCACCACTGAGACCACTGTTTGATATTTGAGGTTCCTAAATGGTTTCCTGCTAATCAGTCACCTCAGCACTATTAGTAGAAAAATGAATGTAGCCTTAGGAGTTCCGCCTGCCTGGGACTTGAACTGCGTTGCAGTGTGTTTGAAAACCTTTTTTTTTGACGAAACTATTAAACTTGCCCCCAGTATATATCTTACGAAAAGACACCATACCCCAGACGAAGACGGAATTGTACTTCAAAGTGGCTACGCATACTGTAAATATTATTTTGGAACCCTCCGATATAGTTAAAAACGACTTTTTCCAGACAGCCGTATCTTTAAACATACTAGCAGGACACGAGCCAAACTACGATAGTAGCCTGTATTTAACTTTGCCACAGACTTTTCATGAATAAAATGATAGGGTTNAGGACACGAGCCAAACTACGATAGTAGCCTGTATTTAACTTTGCCACAGACTTTTCATGAATAAAATGATAGGGTTACGACTTAAAGTCCCATGGCTACACGCAGCATTACGAGAACACTGCACGCCAGTTCAGAGCCCTGCGCGTAGCGGCGATGGCGCTCTTGTAGCGCGTACCAGCGTAACCTTTATAGCTCTCGCGCTTCTCGGCCAAGAAAAGAGAAAAACGATGCNAGGACACGAGCCAAACTACGATAGTAGCCTGTATTTAACTTTGCCACAGACTTTTCATGAATAAAATGATAGGGTCACGACTTAAAGTCCCATGGCTACACGCAGCATTACGAGAACACTGCACGCCAGTTCAGAGCCCTGCGCGTAGCGGCGAAGGCGCTCTTGTAGCGCGTACCAGCGTAACCTTTATAGCTCTCGCGCTTCTCGGCCAAGAAAAGAGAAAAACGATGCTGGCGGGCGGGACATTTAACTGGCTAGGAGTGTTTAGCGTGCAAACGCTTAAGACGGCCAAGGTACGCGCACCGAATGCCTAATCGCCTCTATGAGCAAGGCACTGAACTGGCGTGCAGTCGTTCTCTTGTCAACTGGTCAACTCGCCTTTTTGAGATTCTCAGCGGTGACCCTGTCATTTTATAGAGTAAAAGTGAAAACGAAGGTCTTCTGCGTGTGTCTAACGTGTAAAGTAGTTTGTGCCGGAAATTTCATACTTAATTCATTGCGAAATTACCGTTTTAAGCTTTTTTTTTCACTTTTAAAGAATAGCGAATACAAACGGAAATAAGAAACGGAAACCAACTTTTTAGAAAACCGAGGCAAAACCGCCGCTTATTCGCTAACTCCATTCTTACACGCAAGTAAAATNACATGCCGGAACGCCGTTCGCCAGTCAGCGCCTGGTAACGTACTTGCCAGCCGGCAGCCCAGCCAATAGAGAATCTTTCATAGCACGCAGTAGCCAATCAGAGAATGATTACGCCTGCATAGTGGTCAAAGGTGGACTTTTGTCCCTCCCGTCAGTATCGTTAGGTGGCGCCAATTAGGCACAAGAAAATAATGCAGATTAAGTTACTTACTGCATGCCTATTTTTTAAAAAGTTAGGTCAGTAGTAATATTTGATACTAATGTTTAAACTGGTACAAGTATTTTGTGTTAAAATATGTGGACAGGAAGCAATACTGATATAATTAAATTCAGAACTAAATTATAAGAAGGTACTTTTTTTGCAGCACAAGAGATTCCAAGTTTCCTGCAAGTTCTCCCCC